>JAQPPZ010004345.1:0-154722 GCA_028583015.1 Wollemia nobilis | reverse complement strand
CGTGGTATCTCAGACCAAGACGGCCCCACAACGGGTTTTTCGCTTTTAAAAAAAATGGTAGATGGAATGGGATGTCTTATCATCAACTACGATGTGATCTGAGATACCTAGATCCAAAGCCAAAGTATTGGTAGGCCCTGATAGCATCCATAGAATGATGGAATACTATCAGGTACTAGGCATAATAACACTAACTCTAGCATGGGTTTAAAGCTAAATATAAACCAGGACTAAGTTAATGATCTATGAGATCAAATTCCTCTATGCTATGAGATGGAAAAAATAATGCATCCACCCTTCTAGGTGTTATGGACCCTAGAAGGATAATCCCTTTTCGAGAACCCAAAACTCAAGATATGAGAAGGGTAGCAAAATTGTAGCAACAAAAATGCAATAAATTTTGTAGCAACGTAGGATAGTATAAATTTGAGGGTCCAAAACTACTCAAAATTTTATTAAATTTTTGTGGTGAATTTTATATAAAAATACCTTTCCAATGGTGTATGACATGTGCAAAATGGAGCTAGAAAACAAAATCTATGAGCTTTGAAAGTTGATTGCAGGTTTAAAAAAATGGACAACAAGCATGTTTCTAATGAAATGAATGGAATAGAATGTTGTTTTGCATTTCCAATGAACTCATAAGCATTAAAAATATATTTCCATAATATTCTCCATATATTTTACACTATTGTTCATTTACAAGTGATAAAATGATGTTACAACACTTCATTTCACATTCAAGAAGCCCAACAGTCATAGTGACTCTTCAAGGCCTATATAAAATTTTGGGCTTATTCAAATTAATGGGACAACATTAATATCCAACATAATAACACTTAAAATTAATCCAAAAAAGAGTTTTGTGGTCTATTAAATATTAAGATATGACACTCGGAACAACAATAACTTAGGATTATCAAAATCAATGGCAATAAACATCTTCATTTAATTTTTAGAATACCTAGAAGAAGTAGTTGAAAGGATCAAGTCATCCTACAAAATTTTGAAGGGAAAACCTCCCTATTGTATCTATAAATAGTAGTATTGTTAACTTTATTAAGGATAAACAAGTTTTTAAATCTTTCCTTTCATTTCTTCCTATACAATAGTTAGCAAAATATTGAGTGGATTTAATCTAACCCTCAATCTATGCTTAATATCTATAATATTGATTGTATATATATGTATGTATGTGCACGTGTGTGTATATATATACATACATACATACATACATACATACATACATATATAATATATATGTATTAAATATATAATATATTGGAGGCCTACATGTCTATTTTGGGTAGCTATCTTTTATTCTCATGCTTTAACCCTTGTTCGTTATGTGTGTGTATGTTTACAATATTTACCTATTAATTAGTGTTACTTGCATATGTGTGTATATGGGAGGCCTATGCATCTATTTTGAGTATCCATCTATGGTTCTCATGCCATGACCCATATATTTATGTGTGTATACCTATAATTCTCATCTAGCTTCATATATGTTGAGTAGAGGAAGTTGTCATGCTAGCACATTGCATTTAGTCCTATTTTGTAGGAGGATCTTATTTTATCTTTAACGCATTATTGCTTTCTTAGCTTAGGACTCTGTTTTCCTTTTTGTTATATTTTTTTTCTTGTTTTTTCCCTAACCTTTTTCTCTCCAAGATATTAAATTAGGAAGGTGCACCCAAAATATGACCTTGTAAAAAACCCTTGAAGGCTTCAATTGAGCCAAACCTTGCACTCTTAGGATTGACCTTGTTGTGTCACTCCATGTAAGGCATGATTATCTCAACTCTCATCCTCAAGACAATTATAGAGGACAACATGTATCTTATATGCATGCCTTTTTGTCTTGATCCACTATATTTTGTAACACCAACTCATCTTTATAAATCATGTACTCTCCTCCTCCCACTCCAATCATGCTCTCTTTCTCATTCCCTATTCAACATCCTATAATTCATCATCATTACCTACTTATTGCACATGTTTTATCTCCTATTTGTCTACTCCAAGCTCCATATAATTCCCTTATTCTATTTCACTCCTAATTACTTGTATTTATTTACACACACCAACTACTAATACCAAATACCTCCCTCGATGGTTTACCACCTAAGTAGCTACACCTCCCCTATCTCTAACTTATTATTTGTTTAATTCCATTCATGTTAATGGATATCAAATACTCATTCATATGCTTAGTCTATGGCTTGCTTATCGTAATTCACTAACTCATAGTTTTGTTAGAGTATATTACATTATTTAGTACATGCCAATGTACCACCTTGGGTACATAACTAGAGTAGAAGTTTACTTTAGAGTAAGGTTTGAGTAGTTACTTCATACAATGTAATAAATGCACAAGTGTTAGAATGTGCAATGATGTAAACGTATATGCAGTCCACATTTACATGATTCATAGGTTAGGTATATGAAGAGTCATGGGTAGAGAAAAGGACAAGGCACATATCTTCCTATATATATATATATATATATATATATATATATATATATATATATATATATATATATATATATATATATATATATATATATATATATATGCCTTGGAGGTAGTATGATATAGAGGATGTTGGTAGAAAGAAAGTAGGTTGATAGAGAGAGTAGATAGAGTGAGTACAATTTAGTTATTACATTAAAATTATGGAGTGTTCATGTCCTCCATTATAATGCATTGTACTATTTTTGTGAGCTTACATTAATGAATATTTCTGAACTATTGCAAAATTTTATCTTATTATTTTCCTACATATTATAGTGCCATTATCATATACTTATTAGAGCTTTATTATTTTGCATCTTGTGGTTGCATTTCATTTAATATACATCATCAAAAACTAACAGTGGTATTAGAGCCATGATAGATCAATAGGAAATAGATAGAACCACAAGAGATATAGCTGGTTAGAGTCTTTCCATCGAGTTGCAAAAAACTGTTGAAGACTAGGACTCAACATTAATTCCACTAGATTGACAAATCAACTAGTTAAAATTAATTATCTCTAGATTTAAAGTTTCTTTCATTTAAATTTCTAATATTTTTTTGCTAAAGGATATTCAAAGAAATTTGGGAAGCTTCCTACAAAATATCTAGGAATAATATATTCTTTGGAATCAATCCAGTACCTAAAGCAACAAACAGTAGAATACTGAAGATTTCAAAAGCCTTGAGAAAAATATTCCATTTCTAGAGTTGCAGACCTAAATATTATGGAAGAGAGGAAAATACCATAGGAGACTTACTATAGATTCAAGGAAGAAGAAACTCTAGAAAAGAGTATAGGAGAATACTGGATATTGGTGATATCCATTGAAGATTGAAGACTATAGATTTTAGAGTAAAACAACTCAAGAAGCTGAAGAGACCCACAAGAGGCCCCATTGAAGAACTTCCAGTCTTGGAATATTGAATATAGATAAGGACTAGTAAAATTCCCCTTCCAAATTCTAGAAATAGTAGATTTTAGAGATATGAGAGAAGAGATATCATTGCGAAAATTTGTAGCTACAATATTGAAGACCCAAAAGGAGAGGTCTCAAGGTTTTTAGGAGAAGGCTAGGAAAGCCTCATTGAAGTAGTCTATGATAAGGCCATTAAAGGATTTTTAAAGGAGAAGTCCTTGGATAAATATACTATTAAGGAGAAGTTCCTATTAGTTAAATGTTTTGATACAATTATCGCCATCCAACAACAATCCCAAAGGAGAAGAATTTGGCAAGGAGTTTGCCAAATTTTGGAGGAGAGTAGTAAAGACCTCAAGACATTCAAATTCTTGAGAAGAATGCCACTAGATAGGCCAAGGTCAAAGTAATAATTTGAAAAAGAGGTTTAAGGAGAAAGAATTTAGAAGAAGCCACCAAATCTAAGAGTTTTGGATATTTCCATTGAAGGCTATTTTGGTGAAAGGATATTACTAATTCTATAGAAAAAAATTGAAGGTCTCTTAGAGATAAATCTTACTTGTGATTTAGAGTATTTTTCTACTAGATTTGGGATATTCAAGTATAGCATGTCAGATAAGGAATCAAATACATTATAATCTAAAAAATTTCAAAGTTACGGGCAACAATTTGGTTAGCATTATTAGTTGCTAAGTTTTAGAGATAAAATCACTAGATTACATTTTTTTTGAAAAATGAAAAAATATGTTATATTTATAGAAGTTGTATTACAAGGTAAAATGAGCTAGAAAGGCATCAAGGGAGAAATAAAATCCTTCTCCAGTCCCTCCTGGCTCAAAAATTACCCATAAAACATTACCATACATAATGTAGATATCCATACACCTCAACACTACCATAGTTGAATTTCAATTTATTCAATTTATCTAAATTTCATAAAACATACATTTATCTTCATGCTATGTTTATCAATGGCCTAACTATGATAGATTCATTAGACTCACTATATGATCTTCCTATTATGTTATCTTCTTGTATCACCTCCTGCATCCCTTGGATTCTTTGGTACCAACTTATCTAATTTTCCATATAAGATTTCACATATTGCCCTTCCTCTAGATATTTTCCCTATTTTGCTAAATAGTCTACCACCCTATTTACCTCTTGCTTGATATGTGTAATAAAAAATCTTGAAAAACCTTCCAGATCTTCTAAACTGCTTCTACCTTCATTCTCTCTCCAATTCCTAGCACTTGAAAGGGCCTTATCGGATCCAAGATTCTAGCCCATACCTAAGATTCCATCTCTATCAACAACTTATGTAACTGTATATTTGTAGATATCACTGATGTTGACAAGATCACCTATCCTTACACTTAATTATTTGTTGCCTCCTCCATACCTTTTTCTCTCCAGTACACATATTCTCCTTTCTAATTTTACATGATAATACCAAAATCAGCTTTCCCAGGTTTTTTAGTAGAATCCCCATCTATGTTTTCCTTCACCCAATATTTGGGAGGCAGTCTCCACTCTATGTTATATGATGGGATATCACCCGTGTATCCATACCTATTTTTTTGCTATATTACATTTATTCCAAGGCTCCATAGAATAAGCACTTCCTTTATTTTTATGTTTGTTTCCTCCTGTAATCTGATAGATAGTGTTTCTGTTACCTTGCTCATAATCCTCTCCCACACTTGCTCCCTTTTTCTATGCTCTAATTCGAATATGTGTGCATTTATTTCTAGCCATAACTTCCACCATATGAATTTAGGTCCCAATTTCCATGCCATTTTCATTTTTTTAGTCTTAACGTTGCACTATTTCCATTTCTCATAAAAGCTTTCCTGGCTCTCAAAAACTTCCCAATTTTGTCTCATTTGCATCCACCATTTGATCCATATGTCTTTAGAAAAATAAATCTAAAAAATAGGTGATTCAAGGTATCCTCTACCTTTCCACACAAAACACATTTTTAAGGCCCAAAGAAACCTATTTTTCTCAAATTATCAAAATTCAAGCACTTTTTGTGGTTAATCAACCATGAGAAAATGTTAATTTTTGGTCATCCTTCCTTTTTCCAAAAAAATGTCCATGAAAATGGTACTATGGTAATCTCATATCCACAAAATACCTTGTATCCCTCCTTTACCTTATACATTCCCAACTTACTTCCTCCTCATACAAGTATATCCCTCTTAGAACCATCCTGAATTAGGTGTCTTTGGAGATGTCTCCACACTTCTTCCATTAGTTTCTCTATCCCACTCACTAGCCATTCTCAGGGATATTTCCACTGTAGTAATTTTGGCACATGTTGATTCCATTATTTTATATAGTAAGAGGCTTTCCACCACCCTACTTTTTGGAGCTCTACTTTCCAACTCTCCATCTCTAGGAATGTTTGAATAATTGGTTGAGATTGATTCCATAAATCCTCCCAAAATAGAGAATCCTTTCCATCCCCTAGCTGCAAATATAGGTATGTCTTTATTAAATTTTGGTTTGCTAATCTTTTCCTCCATACTATAGATCCCTCTCCTTCCACTCTGTGTCTTGGAATATTTTCTTAGCCACTCCTAGGAAATATTTGGCTTATAAGAGTCTACTCTATAAACCCCTAGTAGTTGTAATCCATCTTCGATATAGCTTCCTAGCTAGTACCTTATTGTTGTAGGATGTTGATCTTATCCCTAATCCTCCTTATTTTTTTGGTTGACATATCTTCTCCCAATCCACTAGTACTATTTTTTGTTCTTCCCTTACACCTGAAAACAAAAAAATATTATGTGTATATAAATATCTTTTAGAATTCTATTTGGATCCTAAAGTACAAAAAAATTATAAACTAGGAGAGCTTGTAGCACAACTTTAATCATTGTAAGCCCTCCTCCCAAGCTTAGCCATTTTTGAGTCCTGTTTCTCAGCTTAGCTTGAAGTCTGTCCATCAACCCTTTCCCCTCCTTGATTTTTTTTTTCTTTGTAGATAAAGGTACTCCTAAATACTGTATGGGTAAAAGAGTTTTCATGAATTTCAATAATTGTATAATTTTATCTCTCACCCTTTTCATTGTATTAAAAAAAATGATATTTTTTTCATTAAAAGTTTGCCCAGTATCTTGAGTATACCCATCTAAAAATTATTTTATGTTTATTTCTACTATGATATTGGGATGACTAATAAGAGCAGTATGATCCACAAAATAGAGGTGATTTATCACAATTTGAGAACTTAATTTTAGGCCCCTTAGCCTCCCCTCTTTTCTCCCTTTTTTTAGTAGTCTCCAATATCCTCTGCATAAAGGATAAAAAGGTAAGGATAGAGAGGGTCCCCTTGCCTCAACCCCCTTCCTACTGTGAATATGGAATAGGGATTTAGTCTGTGTACATGATTTTACCCATTCTCTCCACCCCTTTGTAAAGCCCATTTTTTCTAAAATACTTTGCATAAATGACTAGTCTACTCTATCATAGGCTTTAGAGATATCTAATTTAATAAATATACTTGGGTCTTTTTGTTTTGACATTGTGTGTATCACCTCCTAGGACACTACTATTCATCTAGAATTTGTCAGCCTTCAACAAAACCACCTTGCTTACTTGAAATCAGATTTGGTAAAAAATGTTTTAACCTTTATGCCATAAGCTTTATTAATATCTTGTATACAACATTACATAATGAAATAGGCCTATAATTATAAATTATCTCACTAGGTGGGCCCTTAGGAATCAAATTGATAAAGTATGATTCAAGGATTTTTACATTTACTTACTTTGTTTAATTTCCTCCAGTGCCTCCACCACTGCTTGGCCTATAATTTCCTAGAAATTTTGATAAAATTCAATGGGGAATCCATCTGGTCCTAAAGTATTTCCTGTTTACATTTTTGTATGATCTGCAAGGTTTCTTCCAAATAAATTTCCTCCATTAATAATTTATTGTGTTCAAGTTTGACTAATTACGAAATTGCCTCTAGTATATTCTCCTACCATAATGCATTTAAATTTTTATTTCTATTAAAAAGAGTATGAAAGTAATGATTTGATATAATTTTCATTTCACTTCCACTAGTTTTTACCCGACCCATCATATCTGTAAGACCTGTAATTCTATTGTGTTATCTATTGGTTGTTGTTGTCTTATGAAAGAATGTTGTGTTATGGTCCCCCTCCTTTAACCATATCATTTTGGCTCTTTGACTCCAATATATTTCTTCTTGTTCCCCCAAAGCTTCCTCTCTCCTAATAATTTTTGCCTCACATTCAATAGTTCTTTTGTAATAGTTCCTTGTCTTATCTCTTGAGCAATATTCTCCTTTTGATGCTTGATTTCATTCTTTTGGATTATAGTTATTTCCTTATTCTATTTAACCCACTCCTTTAGCTGGGTCCTTACATATTTCAGTTGTTTGTGGAGTTTGAATTGGGTTGTCCCAAATATTGGTTTCCATAATTTCCACCATTCCTCTATACAGTCCCCCAACTCCTCATCTTTCAGCAACCTTAGCTCAAATTTAAAAGTTCCTATAACTTTATTATTATCTTCTTCCATTATTAGGATTACTAGAAAATGATATAAAGAAAGCCTATCCATGACCCTCTCTTTATGCTTGGTATGCAAATATAATTCCTCCCCCATGAAAAAATGATCCAAGCAATATTTGACCGTTTCCCCTTCCTTTCTTCTATTTGTCTAGGTCATGGAGCTATCCACATTTGGGATATCTATTAGATTCATTTGACATGTTATTGCTAAAAAAAACCTATCCTTTTCCTCCAGCATGGCTCTACCTCCATGTTGTTCCTCTATTATAAGCTTTGGAAAATAAGTTAGAGGGGTTTTAAAGCTGAAAATTGGTGAGTTAAAGAGTTGTTTTGGAAATAAAAGAAGATCTATGTTTCCATCTAACATAGGGCAGAATTTAGGAGAATCTAATAACCTATGAATACATCATCTAAGGAGGTGCATAAGGTAAGCAACTTAGGTTATAAGGTTCATTATTTGAACACTTATATTTGGTTCTTTATTAAGTTTCATTAAGCACCAAATTAGAGTTTAAAATTTGTATGAAGAAGGTTTCATATTAAATTCTTAAAGGGAGTTTAAAATTTAGTTTCTTATAAGGTTGAAAAACTACACATAAAGCCATCTTTAGGCTCAATATCATCGTGATCAAGGTGTTAAGAGACACCAAATTCTGGTGCCATAGTCTCCTTGAAGGCAAAACTTAAGGAACCTATAGTCAAAAGGTGACTAAGTGAGAATGGTGTAGAACCAATAGGAAAATAAGGAACCTATGGAATTTAGAAGTCTACGTAGGAAAGCGTAGTGTCATTGCAAGGATTATGTAAAGTAAGTGACATAAACGAAGTGCAAAGAAGATTACCATAAAACAATACCCAATAAAATAACTTGGATGAACCACCCTCACTAAAGTGAACCACCATAGCAAGATCCACTGTTAATTAAAGAGGAGCCATCATATGCTGATATTCAAGAAAGAACATTGGAATAAAATCAAAATAGCTTGCAAAGGAGTTGGAGAGGCATGAAGGTGATAAAATATGTTGAGAATGTTGGTTGCATGCAAAATAGGAACCTCCAATTGCCATAGCTATGATAGGTATCTTGTGCACTTAGCACAAAGTAAATAATCATATATGTAACCTAACGCTTGCACGATGAAGCCAAATAATTCTCAAGTTGGAGTAACAATCCAACCAAACCAAATAGCACTTAGGATGGAGTAACACTCATTAATTATCATTATCAATGCTCAAAGAATATTTCTAGGCCTACACCACGTATAATAACACCTTAAAGAATATAGTAACCTCCTTGTACCACCTAACTAGAAGGTAGATGTTCCAAAGCAACGTAAGCACCACTTGGCACTTGTTTCAAAGAGGACAAGAGTATTAATAGTGGTGCACAGGAAGAGAACATATATCTCCAGAAAATATCTAGGTTAGAGAGTTCAAAGGATATTAAAGGAGGTGAAGAATATCATAAAAGAGCACCATTCAAATAAGAGCATTGAATTATCACTCTCATGCGGTGAGGACAGAGAATTACAGTGCTCCATAGCTTGGAAGGTAAAGACAAGACTAAAGCCAATCAAAATGTACATTTTAAAGGTATATTTACATTAATATTTGCTTTAATTAAAGTACAAAAGGATAAATAAGGTTGCTTATATCTAAGGTTAATTTAATATTGCATTGGAGAAATTATAACCTTAGTATAATGGAAAGCAATTAAATCAAGGAAAGCATAACCTTAAGAAATATTTCAAAAGTGTATTGGCTGAAATATAAATATCATAATTTTTTTTAATAGGAGATATAAGGGGTACTACATCAAATTATAATTTATTTAAATTTATAAAATTGAACCATTGAAAATTAATATTAAAGAAGAAAAATCATTGATTGCTTTAAAGTTGGAATTTAATTACTTATACTTGTCTCATATACAAAATAAAGGGATAAAATAAATCCAACTATATATTATTTATAAATAACTCTATCAAATTAAAATAGCAATCATCAATAGGAGAAATAAGGTAAAACCGAGAAGTTGAACAAAACACTAGAGAATCAACTCAAAAGGAAATCTAATAGATGCTAAGAACTTTATCAAGACCATAGCATATTCTAATCACTTGGGAGATATAAGGGATTCTACAAAAAATTGATATTAATAATATTTTATCAAGTTTGATCATATATTCAAATATTTGGGAGAGATAAGGTATCCTACAAAAGTCTAAAATTGAACTATTAGGGAGATAAAAGGAATACTACTCAGAGAAGTTACAAAGCATACTTAAAAATTTGAAGAATTTAAAGATAGTAGTTTGATAACTTACTCTAAGCAATTAGGGAGTCATAAGGTAGACTACTTCAAAGGTTCTATAAAAAGTATTCTTAAAGTATTAAAGAGCTAAAATAATTATATCGGTTGATCATATACTACAATTCCTTAAGATAATGGATAAATTAGAAATAAGGACATATTATCACAAGGCACACCATAAAAGGATTCAATATCAAGATACATACAATATACCACATCAAATATGTAAAATTACTTCTAGCACAAACAATTCTACAAGTCAAATTGAAAAGAATATTTGGTATATTGATTCCAATGCTAGTCATCACATGACAGGGAATCTACAATGGTTTGATTATCTTGAAATCACTAATGATTATAGGTTGAAAATTGTATATGGAAAAACCTATATTATACATGGATATGGGTTTGTAACACCTAGTAAATTATTTCTAAATTTTCTGTTACATAATGTGATGTATGTTCCTGGATTAACATTTAATCTTATTTCAGTAACCAAGCTAGTGGAGAGCAAAAGGATGGTTGATTTTAGATACTTAAATGGATTCAATATGTGTCTCATCATAAATTAAAATGATATATAAGCTATTGGATCAATCCATATATATATACACACACTCTAGATACAATTGAGACTTCACAAGATATTGTTGTATTTCAAAACAACACTAATGTATTTTCTAAGGAAAAAATTGCAAAAAATGAAGAACCTATATATCATAAGAGAAGACAAGGGAATAGAAGATTCAAAATTAAAATGATGAGAGGTCAAAGAGACTATATACTACTTGGACATCTACAAACTATAGAATAAGGACTTGATCAAGTTGAAGAAAATTTGAAACATGAAGATCCATATTGAATACTAAAGTCTTCAATACCCAAATAATTAATACAGGGGGGTGTTAGAGTATATTACATTATTTGGTATATGCCAATGTACCACATTGGGTACATAACTAGAGTAGAAGTTTACTTTAGAGTAAGGTTTTAGTAGTTACTTCATACAATGCAATAAATGCACAAGTGTTAAAATATGCAATGATGTAAATGTACATGTAGTCTATATGTACATGAGTTGTAGGTTAGGTAGATGAAGATTCATGGGTAGAGGAAAGGACAAGGCACATATCTTCCTATATATACCTTGGAGTTAGTATTATAGATAGGATGTTGGTAGAAATAAAGTAGGTTGATAGAGAGAGTAGATAGAGTGAGTACAATGTAGTTCTTTCATTAAAATAATGGAGTGTTCATGTCCTCCATTATAATGCATTGTACTATTTTTGTGAGATTTTATTAATGGTATATTTTTGAGTTATTACATAATTTTATCTTATTATTTTTCTACATATTATTATGTCATTATCATATACTTATCATATATTTTCTTATTTTACATCTTGTGGTTGCATTTCCTTTAATATACATCATCAAAAGCTAACAACTTCTCTCAACCCAACCATTAACAACTACTCCTAGATCTACTCCCACACATTTTTAACCTTTTTAGTAGTCCTATAACCCACCTATCATCGAACCACCCCATCTATTGATTAACCTTTCTTTTTGATACCTCAATACCAACCATTTCTAATCCACTCCTATTCTAATTTTAACTCTTGTCTACTATACTATACCTTGACCTAATTCTATCATAGTTAATATTGTCACCCCACATCCTTGCCATTTTTAACTTGACAAACTCCCAACCCACTCTCTATTTATATTCTCCCTCTCTAATATCATAATTTTCCTTTCCACCAATTTTACCTCCCCTTGAAACCATCCTTTGATCCCATCACTCCCACTAGATTCTAATTTGGACTCTAACCCTACATGAGCAACTCCCTTATATTTGACTATCCCCAACCCACCCTTGATCATCTTTCTATCTCCTTCTATTCACCTCCTATCCTTGACCAACTTGTCTTCATATCCTCAAACCTTTTATCATGCACTCCTTTATTTCCTCTTTTACACTAGATTTGTAACAATTCACCTCTAAAATTTATTTTTATGTCCCCTCATATTAAAGGTAACATTTTGCTACATTTTGATTAATTTATAGAAAAAAATTAAATTGTTATAAAATAATATACATACATATATATATATATATATATATATATATATATATATATATATATATATATATATATATATATATATATATACTAAAATAAATACTCTCTCTTTCTATATATACTAAAATTTAATTTTGGATGCACTAACTTAGATGCACCTAGGGATATCATAAGAATAACAAGTTGTAACTTAGTGAGGAATGCAATAAGCATTGAATTTTTATAACATGTTTGTGTTGAATGTACTTTTAACAATATTTTACCATTAAAAATAAAAAAATTCCTTGTAAGGAATTTACTGCTTCCAACTTTGAAGAGTTGGACTATAAAAATTGAGGCCCCTATGAGGATCTTTATTTTCTTTTAGGATTTGTTTCTCAAAATATATAATAATATAGAGGATATAGAAAATATATTGAAATGGGGTTGAAGAACACAAGCTTATACTGAGAGGGAGGGTGAAAAATATAAGATAAAACTTTTACTTTTCTTTCCAAAGCAATAAATTCAAATATCATCAATTGAAATAATGAAACAATGCATAAATAACCAAAAAAATAAGAGGTACAAATTTAACGTGGTTCATCCAATATGGGCTACATCCATGAAGACATATTTCTTATAAATTTCTCAACAAATTTTGTGGGCTTCAAACCAAATGAGATACCAATCCTCTATTACAATGTTTGTGGACACAAATCCATAGGAGACACCAATGCCCTCTCAAGTTTGTGGATACCAATCCACAAGAGACACCAATCCACAAGAGACATCAATCTCCTCTAAATTTCATGGAAACCAATCCATAGGAGACACCAATCCCCTCTACTAGTTCGTAGAAACCAATCTACAGGAGACACCAATACCCTCTACTGGTTCATGGACACCAATCCACAAGATATGCCAATCCACTCTACTATTTTATATGGACAACAATCCACAATAGACAGCAATTCCCTCTGCTCAAGTTCATGGACATTTATTACATCAAAAGGTAGCTTTAGTCTAGCACTTGATAACTGACCTGGTAATTGTTGATTTGCACCTTTCCTTCAAAACCAATCACAGTGCACAAATCTATCCTTTTCATCTACTCCCAAAATCAATCATGAACAATGCACAAATTTGTCTCTCAAATCTGATCTATAACCCTTGCACATTTACTCCCAATTTCAATCAAATCAATGCACATCCAATAATTCCTTATACCTCCCACTATATGACAACAAAAATATTTTCCTCAAGAAAAACCACTTTGATAAAGGAATTAAATCACCATACCTCTAAATCTGCCTCAATGATGATGATATTCTTTTGCATGAGCTTTCCAAACCTATCTTAACAAAAATAATTTTCCTTTTGTTTGTGCCTTCAAAAATTGGTTAGCAATTCTCTTTTTCTTTTCTTGATTAAATATCAAATCAACCACTTTTAAAAACCCTTATAAAAAACATACACAATAAAGCTTAAAAATCACTCCTTATATCTCCCTTTTGAAACTCACAATATAAAGCTTTATTAATAACAAAAACCCTTTATATCTCCTTTTATAACATGCAAAATACAACTTTTAAAAATAACAACCTCATACCTTATAACTCCCTTTTATAGCATGCAAAAATTCATTTTAAAATAATCATTACACACCTTATATCTCCCACTCAAAGTATGCAAAATATAATCATGACACACCTTATATCTCCCACTCAATTAAATCAAATAAAATTTTTGCCCTTACCTCGCATAGCAAAAACCACCAAATGCATGCAGAGGAGATTCGATCTCCCGACTTCTGCCAACACAGCACCCTAGCATAGGCTAGGCGACCAAACGAGCTACCTCGATGGGTGGAATAAAAGGTGCAGCCCAAACTATTTAAACCCTTCTTCGTTCTATCAACCAAAATAAAAATGGTACCATGGGGATTCGACCCTGCAACCTCCTGCTACACAGTGCCTTAGCGCAAGCTCGACAACCGGCTGGGCTAGCCACCCAGATGAGACTAAAGTCACAGCATAAATATTATAAATTCTCTTTTTCGCTCGCTGTCACCAAACGTGCTCTTCTCCTCCTCTTCTACCTACCGCTCGATTTTTGCACGAAGGAGATTCAAATTTTCCACACACCAAAATGAATTTGATAGCCTTTTAAATATGCATTTTATTTAGCACCCAAAGAGGTCGGCTATGCATTTTATTTAGCGCCCAAGGAGGTCGGCCTTAGTATTTTAAATATTTGAATTTTCAAACTTTGCATTGGTGTTCTCAAGGAGGTCATCCAACCTTTTAACCTTTAAATATTAAACTTCTGAATTATATTTAAATCCTTTGATTTAAATATGACCTTCCACTTTTTCAAACTTTTATATATTTAAATCCTCTTGATTTAAATATAACCCTCCACCTTAATATTTAAATATTTCATTTAAATATTAAAGTATATCTCTGCCTTTATGACAACTTTACCATTTCATCCTTTGAAGATATTTCTGCCTTTGACACCTCTGAAGATATCTCTGCCTTTATTATTAATGACAACTCAACATTTCATCCTTGAAGATATTTTTACCTTTGACATCAATGACAACTCAATATTTCTAACAATCTCCCCCTTTGTCATTGATG
Source organism: Wollemia nobilis (assembly GCA_028583015.1). Lineage (NCBI taxonomy): Eukaryota > Viridiplantae > Streptophyta > Pinopsida > Araucariales > Araucariaceae > Wollemia > Wollemia nobilis. The sequence goes on along the minus strand of JAQPPZ010004345.1, from coordinate 139,708 downwards.
GCAACCCTATTATGAAATTGACCTTTATTGCAATATGATCACAAGTTGCTCCCCCTGACTAGTTGCTCCCCCTTACTAAAAACTCTCCCCCTTTGACATCAATGGCAAAGGGCTCCTTGGGGCTTGTAAGATAAGTCACTAAACACAACCCCCTCACCACCTCCTTTTCTTGAGGCTTTAATTATGGGATGGGAGTGAAACTCCCAAATTACTATGCTCCTCTTCTTGTTTCATTTTCTTTCTCCAAACTTTGGAGATCATACCCTTTTGAACATTTTGACCATTCTCCTTTTTTCTTGACTTCAAAAATTTAGGGAACACTGTTCTACACCATCTAGTTGTATGCCCAAAATTGTTACATTTGTAACAAATGATATTGTAGTCCATAGGAGGTGCAAATGAATTGAAATTCCTCTTGGTGAAGCCAAAATCATTCATAGCATGGACCCTACAATTTACAGCTTTATGACCAAAATGGTTACATGAGAAACAATAACCATGAAAGAGATATTGAAACTTGTCTGATTGCCTTGGAGGATATTGTCGCATGCTTCTTTCTTTGCTTTTTCTGTGATGGTCCCTGTTCCTTGATGGTGCATTGTTTTCTTCCTCATTGATGCTTCCACTTCTACATACATCAGCATAGGTCTTAGGCTCTTCTTCAATTACTTTCTTTGATGCTTCTATTTATTTTGAGCTTGACTCCCCCTTTTGTTTCTCTTGACCTTCTTCAAAACCAAGTCCAGTCTTCATAAATGGAGATCTCTGTGCTTTGATAATATCATCCAAGTTTTTTGAGCTTTTCCTAAACTGATATATCTTATCATTAAATTTTTCAAGTCCCTTCCTTAGAGTGACAACTTCATGTTCTAGTCTTTCACATTCTAGCTCTTTTGCCTTTAACTGTTCAACCATACCTTCTTCAATTCTCCTTGCCTCTTCAACCTTAACTTTTAAGTCGGTGAGATCTTGTAGAAGCTTTACCTTTGTTTTCTCATCCTCTTGTACTTGAGCCTTCAATCTTGAGTTCTTCTTTCTAACCCTCTTCAACTCTTCAAGAGCAACAATAAGTTCCTCTTCTATGTCAATTGTGGCTTCCTCTTCATCTTCTGAATCTTTCTCTTCTTCTTGGTCTTCAACAATAGGATCATCTTCTTTCTCTTCTATGGCCAAAAATAAGATTTCTTCTCTTTCACTATCGGAGAGGCTTTCATCATTGTCACTGGAAGAATTGCTTGCTTCTTCAACATAAAAACTTTTCTTGTGTCTTTGAAAGATCTTCTTCTCATGCTTGTTTTGACCATGCCTATTTTTCTTTTCATGATAAAATCTTCTTTCTTTATTTTTCTCATATTCCTTTTCTTCTTCACTGCTACTACTTCTAGCTTGTGGACAATTAGATGCATAATGACCAAAGTTACCACAATTAAAATATTTCATAGATTGCATACCTTTGTGTTTTCTTGGACCCTTTTTATTTCTTCGCACAAAGTTAGCTTCTTCTCCACTGCTTGATCCTTCACTTGATTCTTGTTCTTTATTCTTTACCTTCTTTGAAGCTTTGAATGTTGCCTCTCATTTGGATGTTTGATATTTTTCTATCCTCATCTCATAGGCTGTGAGAATCCCATGTAGCTCATCCATGCTCAAAGTTTTGAGATCCTTCATTTCTTCAATTGCTGAAACCTTTGCATCAAACCTCATGGGAAGTGACCTCAAGATTTTTTGAACAATCTTAGAGTCTTCAATACTTTCTCCAAGTCCATGAATGGTGTTGACAACCTCATCAACATGAAGTAGATACCTAGCAATATCTTCCTCATATTTCATCTTCAAGTCTTCAAACTTCCTCCTATGGGTTTGAAGTTTTGCCATCTTAACCTTGTCGTCTCCTTCATATGTTCTCTGTAACTTGTCCCATATTTCTTTTTCTGAAGTGCATTGCATGACTTTCACAAACTCTGATTCACATAATCCACTTAAGATTGCATTCATTGCCTTGGCATTATTTTCATATGGTTTCTTACCATTTGCATCTGTGGGAGGAGTTGTAGGTGTTGTGAACCCATTCTCAATGGATTGCCATATATCATATCCATGTGCCATCAAATAAGTCTTCATCCTCACACTCCAGAAAGCATAGTTAGTCCCATCAAATAATGGAGCTCTATTTGATGAAAACCCTTCTTGATGTGCCATTTGTGTTCTTGTAAGATCTTCCTTCAAGTTGTTAGGCTTTCATGAAGGAACCCACTCTGATACCAATTGAAGAACACAAGCTTATACTGAGAGGGGGGTGAATAATATAAGATAAAACTTTTTACTTTTCTTTCCAAATCAATAACTTCAAATATCATCAATTGCAATAATGAAACAATGCACAAATCACCACACATATAAGAGACACATATTTAATGTGGTTCACCCAATATGGGCTACATCCATGGAGAAATATTTCTTATAAATTTCTCAACAAATTTTATGGGCTCCAACCCATAGGAGACACCAATCCCCTATTACAATGTTTATGGACACCAATCCATAGGAGACACCAATCCCCTCTCAATTTCATGGACACCAATCCATAGGAGACACCAATCCCCTCTCAATTTCATGGACACCAATCCATAAGAGACACCAATCCATAGGAGACACCAATCCCCTCTACTCTAGTTCGTGGACACCAATCCATAGGAGACACCAATCCCCTTTTGGTTTATGGACACCAATCCATAGGAGACACTAATCCCTTCTCTAGTTCATGGACACCAATCCATAGGAGACACCAATCCCCTCTACTGGTTCATGGACACCAATCCATAGGAGACACCAATCCCCTCTACTTGTTTATGGACACCAATCCATAGGAGACACCAATCCCCTTTGCTCTAAATACTACTTAGATCTACTCCTAAACTTGATCATAATACTGCTCACAACTCTTGCTCAAATTAGCTCCAAAATTTGCTCATAATACTCATAACTCTTCAAATTAGCTCCATAACCTACTCATAAATCCTGCTCACAACTCTGCTCAAATTAGCTCCATAATCTGATAAATTTCTCAAATCTACTCAAAAACCTACTCAAATCTGCTCACAAAACCTGCTCAAATCTTCTCAAAACCTTCTCAAATCATCTCCAAAATCTCATAATTCTCAAATTATCCAAAACTTAAAACTCATCTACTCCCAAATCTTGCATGCATAAATACTCATCTATTTAATGCTCATCTATTCCCAAATATTGCATACAAAACAATGCTCATCTATTCCCAAATCTTGCATAATGATGTCATCAAGTTCTTCACCTATTCTTCAATGTGCTTTCCTCAACTAAAGCAATTCAGACATATTCTACCCATAATTATTTTATCTTCATGAACATATAGAGAATGATATGCACTAAAAAATGCCCAATATGTTCTTCACATTCATTAAGTCTATCACTTTCACATGTCTCACATTTATTACATCAAAAGGTAGCTTTAGTCTAGCACTTGATAACTGACCTGGTAATTGTTGATTTGCACCTTTCCTTCAAAACCAATCATAGTGCACAAATCTATCCTTTTCATCTACTCCCAAAATCAATCATGAACAATGCACAAATTTGTTCTCAAATCTGATCTATAACCCTTGCACATTTACTCCCAATTTCAATCAAAATAATGCACATCCAATAATTCCTTATACCTCCCACTATATGACAAAAAATATTTTCCTCAAATTGATTAAGCCATTTTGAGAAAGGAATTAAATCACCATACCTCTAAATCTACCTTAATGATGATGATGAGATTTTTGCATGAGCTTTCCAAACCAGTCTTAACAAAATAATTTTCCTTTTGTTTGTGCCTTCAAAAACTGGTTAGCAATTCTCTTTTTCTTTTCTTGATTAAATATCAAATCAACCACTTTTAAAAACCCTTATAAAAAACATACACAATAAAGCTTAAAAATCACTCCTTATATCTCCCTTTTGAAACTCACAATATAAAGCTTTATTAATAACAAAAACCCTTTATATCTCCTTTTATAACATGCAAAATACAACTTTTAAAAATAACAACCTCATACCTTATAACTCCCTTTTATAGCATGCAAAAATTCATTTTAAAATAATCATTACACACCTTATATCTCCCACTCAATTAAATATAATCATACACACCTTATATCTCCCACTCAATTAAATCAAATAAAAGTTTTGCCCTTACCTCGCATAGCAAAAACCACCAAACGCATGTGAAGGAGATTCGATCTCCCGACTTCTGCCAACACAGCGCCCTAGCATAGGCTAGGTGACCAAACGAGCTACCTCGATGGGTGGAATAAAAAGTGTAGCCCAAACTATTTAAACCCTTCTTCGTTCTATCAACCAAAATAAAAATGGCACCATGGGGATTCGACCCTGCAACCTCCTGCTACACAATGCCTTAGCGCAACCTCGACAACCGATTGGGCTAGCCACCCGGATGAGACTAAAGTCACAGCATAAATATTATAAATTCTCTTTTTTCCTCGCTACCACCAAACGTGCTCTTCTCCTCCTCTTCTACCTGCCGCTCGATTTTTGCATGAAGGAGATTCAAATTTTCCACACACCAAAATGAATTTGATAGCCTTTTAAATATGCATTTTATTTAGCGCCCAAAGAGGTCGGCTATGCATTTTATTTAGCGCCCAAGGAGGTCGGCCTTAGTATTTTAAATATTTGAATTTTCAAACTTTGCATTGGTGTTCTCAAGGAGGTCGTCCAACCTTTTAACCTTTAAATATTAAACTTCTGAATTATATTTAAATCCTTTGATTTAAATATGACCTTCCACTTTTTCAAACTTTTATATATTTAAATCCTCTTGATTTAAATATAACCCTCCACCTTAATATTTAAATATTTCATTTAAATATTAAAGTATATCTCTACCTTTATGACAACTTTACCATTTCATCCTTTGAAGATATTTCTGCCTTTCACACCTTTGAAGATATCTCTGCCTTTATTATTAATGACAACTCAACATTTCATCCTTGAAGATATTTCTGCCTTTGACATCAATGACAACTCAATATTTCTAATAGGGGTTTGTGGTTTTACAATTATAAAGAACTTTACTTTGGACCTTGGTCCTAGGGATTTAAACTAGATGAATAATTTGGTGGCCAAATTCTAAAGCAAGTCTATTTTCAAGACCTAAATATGTGGATACTAGAGTGATTTTAGGTGCTCATAAATATTATGGAAAATTTTACTATTTCAACCCAATTTTATTAGTAGTTCCTACCATTAATGTTGCAATATCTAATTTTAAGCAAAATCTAAAATGAAACTACTTTATGTAATCACCTCTTAGACTCTAACTAAAAAACTTGTTAGGAAATCACTACTATACTCACAATATACTCAATCTTCCAAGATCAAGAAATATCTTAAGAAAAAATATGCACACAACAATGAACAATAACTCTTAGAATATCATTGACAATATCTATTTTAAGAAATGCATAAAAGCAATGTTTATTTGATCATCTATTACAAATATTTGTATTCAATATATACATATATGTGACTCTTCATATTCATATGAATATTGGCCTTTACACTTACGTAACCTCTTCATCTCCTCATACTCATAGGAGATCTAAATATTACATATTTACATAAATACAAAGACTCTCATGAATACTCATAACTCCTCACTTCTAAACATGACACATAACTTACATAACTCTACACCATTTTACATGATACATAACTCACACATAATAAATAACACCTACTATATGCAAATATTAAATACACCCTAGTCTAAATTATTCACAAGGTCCTTGCATTATTATTTCAAGGTACCGAATAATTTAATACTTCCAGTACCCTTCTATATTAAATTATTTGATATGAAGATTCTTTGTCTTTACTCTTATTTTTTTGTAATAATTTAAATTTGTTTTGTCCAAGTCATTTTATAAAAAATTATGCTAGTTGATCTTCAGTAGAAACATATTCTATCTACATATGATGATCTAGAACATGATATTTGATAAAGTGACATTGAGCTTCAATATGTTTGTTCTTTCATGGAACACATGATTTTTAATTAATTTTTAAGCTCCTTGATTATCACAATTTTAAATTGCAGAAATTATTTTGATCCCCATATATGATGAAATGTATTGTATGTTAGCTTTTCAGGCTATATATTTAAAGAAATGCAATCACAAGGTATAAAATGAGCATGCGATATTGAATCTATAATAATGGCATTATATTAATCATGTAAAACTCATACAAAACTTCTATAACTACTCATAAAATAGCCATTAATGAAAGCTTATAAAAATATGATCTTCATACAAAATATGGAGATCTCAAATGCTCCATTGTTCATTCATGCTCTACATTTTGTCTAAATTGAGAACTACTATACTCTAATGTGCTCTTGCACTCTCTCTAATTCTCAACACTTTTATATTTACTATAAAAGGAGCAGAACGAAGGTAGATTGTTGCGATTTTGTGACAGGTCTCATTGTCGTGACATGTCGCATTTTCACGACTATCCCGAGAAAATGAAGGAAAAGACTTAAGGATGTCGCAATTTCATGACATGTTGCACTTTTGTAAATGGAAGTGGCAAGAGTGCAAAATGGGATACGAATGTCATGATTTCACGACATGTCTCATTGTCGCGACATGTCACATTTTCGCGACATGCAACAGCAAAGAAGCGGAACGAAGGCAGAATGTTGTGATTTCGTGACATGTCTCTTTTTCACGATAGGTTGCATTTTTGCGACTATCCAAAGTAAAATATGGAAATGACTTAAGGATGTCGTGATTTCATGACATGTCACATTTTTGTGGCTGGAAGCAGAAAGAGTGCAAAATGAGTGATGAATGTCGCGATTTCGCAACATGGCTCATTTTCGTGACATGTCGCATTTATGCGACTTATAGCAGCAAAGGAGCAGAACGAAGGCAAAATGTTGTGATTTCGTGACATATCCCATTTTCGTGACATGTCACCGTTTCACAACTCTCCAGAGAAAATGAAGGAGAATACTTAAGGACGTCGTGATTTCGCAATAGGTCACATTTCTACGGCTGGGGTAGCAAGAAAGCAATGCGGCGGGCCACTGCCTATGTTCTAAGGTGTTTGTAAATATGGGTAAGGGTATGTGCTCTTTCTGGGTAGGGTGGCCTCAGAATGGTACTCATAGCGAAGGACAGACTGTCCCTATTGAGGTTTTGATTCGTAATAGCATAGTGCTGATTTTTGTAAAAGGTTTTGGGTTAACCTGGAAAACCCGGATGTAATGAATTTGTTCCTTAATTACCAAAAAAAATTAAAAAATAAAAGTTCAATATATAATGGAGTATGACTCTTGGTCTTCCATATTCCTCTAACTCACTATATTCCTATTCTATAGACTCATGTACACATGGACAACATGCACATTTACATCATTGCATAATTTATTACATTGCATTAAGTAAATATTCAAACCCTAATCTAAGTCACTCTCCTAATCTAGAGATGTACCCAATATGGTGCATTAGAATGTACCAAATAATGTAATATATTCCAACACCCCCTTGTATTACATTATTTTGTTATTGAAGACTTTAGTCTTCAATATGATCTTCTTCCTAATTTTTGAACTTGAGATTTTCTTTTATGCTTTCTTCATTTTGATCCTTGTCTATATCATGATCAGGAAAATAATTAGTATCTTCATAAAATACTATTTTGGTTGAAAAATATTTAACTTAATGTTCATTTGTAGGTTCTTCCAGTTACTAAATTGCTTGAATCTATTGAACTAAGTGTTCTTTTTATTTTCCTTCTCTATATATTGTAGTTGAAGATGATTGTATTGATTCTGAGAAGTATATGGACACTAAAATTGTTGTTGATGCAAATTATATTGATTCTAATATTGTCTTGGTTGGAATGGCCTATTTTATTGGCTTCCAAAATTTGTTTGATTTCCTTGATATTGATTTCTTGGATTGAATTTACAATAATTGGTACTATGTCCTTTCTTTTGCATACTTGACAATATCTATTATTCCATATTGGTCTACTGCAACATTTCCTTGTGGGTTATCTTTTGTGACTAAGGCATTATTAGTCATTTCATCTTTCACTACATTTTCTACTTCAAATTCTTGTATTATATTGACTAATTCATCAAATGATGTATCTTTACTTAAAATTTGTGAAGATGTAACTAGATGCTTATAGCTTTCTAGAAGTGCTCTTAGGATTACTTGAACAAGAAATTTGCCTTCACAATTTTCTCCTAAGATTAATAATTATTCTTTTATATCTGCTACTCTCCTTAGAAATAATTCTATACTTTAAGTGCTATTAACTTTTAGAGAATTCAATTGAGTTTGAAGGTTCAAGATAGGGGCTTTATTCTTTCCTTCAAATATCTTGGCTAATACTTTCCAAGCTTCTGTAGAATTTGTTGTTGAACTAATGTAGGATTGTATTTCATCTGTAATTACAAATGTTATTATCATGAGTGCTTTTGCTTCATCTTCTTCAAACTTTTGAATCTCTCTAGCTTCTTTAGTGGGTTTATTTTTTGCCCCTTTAACAATATCCCAAAGCTTTTCAACTATCAATATTGACCTTACTTTGTTTTTTCATAAAGAGTAATTAGGTACTTTAAGAAGTTGGGATTATGTAAGAATGAATTTATTTGTTGTCATGATAATACTTGTAAGCTATATTATACCTCCCTACTTAGAGTATGTTATCATGTTTGATATTTCTTTTCAATTCTCGAGTTTTGTAGAATACCATGTATCTCCCAAATATTTTGAATATAGTATGGTATTAATAAAATGTTTAGCTTTCTAGGTTACCTTTGAGTTGAAACCCTTTTTACTTCCTAATGTTCATATTTTTCTCTGCACAATAATCACCTTATTTCTCCCTATTTATGAATAGTAAGCTAAAGATATTTTGATACAATTTCAATTTTTATGAGGTTCTCTGTTTTTCAAGACATTTAAGTTGGATTCCTTATGTCTCATTAAATTGAGCAAGAGACTAATTCAAATATGATTTTCCAACTTACTAGAAACTCTATGTTTTGCTTCTTCCAATTTTCAATAATGTAGTTTCTAAATTTTAATAACTTAAAATTGGTGTTGCATTCCTTATAACTCCCTAGTAGGAAATTTGGAAACAAAGATATTTGTAAATATAATATTTCAAGTTTTGTGTAGTAATCCTTATACCTCCAAGTTAATCTATTTGCAAAAATATTTCTATGCAATTTGAATGAGGTAATTTCAAAAACCTTTCTAAATACTTATTTCTTCAAAAACTTCTAAGGCATTCAATAATACTTCTAAGGTTGTAAATCTATACCTTATTTCTCCTTTTATTAATAAACCTTGAGTAGAATGAATTAATTAATTTGACTTCAATATTATGCCTTGTATCATTTGTAAAGGTTTTATATTATACTAAATATTTCTTAACTCCTTTTTTTAAATAAATGGGTAAAAATTTATTGATAAAAATTTTGGATTACAGAGTACAACTAAGCTTCCAACTAGGACTCAAATAAACAACCAAATAGGCTAAAACCACTAGACTAGATTGATACCCTAAGAAGACAACAAGAACACCACATTAAGTCCAAACATACTTGTGGATCAACTCCTAGAGGTGTTGAGAGTCCCCAAATGGGAGACTCTCCAAGTTATCGATAATCCAAGGATCCAACAACTCAGAAGCTCTTTCGGCCAAGTAATCATAACCCCATTCTATTCCCTTGGAATGTACATAAAGGATATAAACTCAAAATCTTCACTCATTCTAAGAATATGAATGGCTACAGAGGCCAACTACCAATTAACTTCCTTCACCCTTTTACTATTTAAAATATTAACAACAATTTGAGAGTTGAACTAGCAAATAATCTTGCATTAGCCAAGAGAAAACCCCCTCTGCAAGGCCACAAGAATTTTAAGAGCTTCCATAGAATTGTTGGAGTGAACACCTTTATAAAGAGAAAATAAAAAACTGACACCACCAACAAAATATCTCCCAACACTACCAATTCCATCATGTCCAGGATCCTTGGATGACCCATCAGTATTAATTTTTAAAACTCCTCTAAGGGGTGGCCTCCATATACCATCTCTCCTAACCTTCTTGCTGAGCTGAGGAACACTACTAGGGCTAGAATATTTTGCACCATCCCCAAAGAGACCAAGATATTTCCGTACCTTCTCCTCTCTAGAATTCAAAAGAGGGTCCACATCACATTTTCTAAGGATGATTTCTTGAACCATACACATGATCCTTTTCTAGATCTGTTGAATAGCCAAATTACTGCCCTCAAAGATGTTATGGTTTCATTTGAGCCAAATCTACCATATGATGCAATAAGGGCCCAAATTCCACCACTTCAAGGAAGGGGAACTTGGCCAAAGGTCTACCTAGACTACTCCAAAACTCCACCATGGAGAGCAGATGAAAAAAAGGATGGTTCCAGGTGCTCCACCAATGGTGCCAAATGTATCTGGCAAGGGAGCATTGGAAAAATAAATGAGAAGAGTCATCCTCATTCTTATCGCAAAGGAAACAAAAAGAGGGACCTTGAAATCCCCTCTTCCTCATGTTATCCCAGTGAGGAATTTACTACGAGCTACTAGCCAGAGAGAGAAGTTACATTTTAGCCAAGAAAATTTGTTCCACACCTTTTTCCACCATGTGATAGGAAGACTCATGTACTTTTGCTTATCAAGAGCCTGATAACCATAGGCTACAAAGTAGGTTACCTTGGGATAAGGGTTCCAGGCTAGAATGTCTTTACCCCTTAATGAAGAATAGGGTCTCCTTGTAAGAATAAGAGCAAGCACCTCTCTATCCTTGGCTAGTCCTCCTTGGGCCCATTATTGCGGATCTTTCCACCTTTACATCTCCATATTTAAAAAAGACTAGATTTTTGAAAATCCTCCACATGAGACCATCCTGCTTCCAAGAAAAAAATTCTTAGGAAACATAACTTGGAATATTGATTCAATATAGGAGGGTGGCCATCCCAAGAATCCTCCCAAAAAAGAGCATTTGATCCCTGATTGCAAATATAGAACAAACCCTACTTGATTAAATTAGCTCCTCTTTTCAGAGTGTCCAAGATAAATGAAACTTTCCCCACAAAGCTGACTCTAGGGAACTTAGCCTCATAAATACCTCTCAAGTATTTACAAGATAATATGTTAGCCCAAATTTGATCTTAAGAGGTACACCATATCCAATAAATTTTTGCAACCAAAGCCTACCCAAAAAGAGTTGTATGTCGCAACCCAAGGCATCCCTCTTGAACTGGACTACATATAGAATCCCACCTAACCAAACTCTATTTAGATTGATCAAGTTTTCTAGACCATAAAAACTGTATTGATAAAGCATTCATGTCCTTGATGAAATGAGAGGGAGCTATTTGTACAAAATATTTGTAAATGGATAAATATTGAACAAATTTTAAAAGCAACACTCTACCTACAGAGGATAACCATCTGACAGTCCAATTTTTCACATTACTTCTAAACTTATCAAGCATAAACTTATAAGAATATCTAGGTAGAGGATGAGATTAAATTATAATACCAAGATAAATTAAGGGAGGAGTCCTGACCTGGAATTTTAGAATGTGAGCAATATTGGCTTGAATAAGAGGAGGGTTATTGAAGAAGAAAATAGAAGACTTATCCTCATTAATCAACTTTCCAGAAGCACCAAGATAAATGTCAAGATATTGTCTAATGTTTCTAGATTCCATGATAGTGGAAACTACCAACAAAGTAGTATCATCAATAAATTGAAGGTGGGAAAGAGGTGGCAAACTAATATCCCACTTTCACCCCTGAATGAGACCCTGCTTGACATGAGACTTGAGAAATATTCCCAACCCTTTTGCCATAATGATAAAATAAATAAGGAGATAAAGGATCTCCTTGCCTCAATCCCCTTAAGGCCTCAAATAGCTATGTTGGCTCAATATTAACAAGAATAGATAATGGGTTCCGAGGTGTAGACCAATTGGTTCATCCAAATCCCATAAGGGGGCGAAGGTCCAAGGTTCAAATCTCGGGCCTCGTCGGACTGAATGCTTGTCCCTTTCCTAGTGCTTTCAATGGTGTAAAATTTTTAAAATGATTGTGGCATGGTGGTTATAGGGGCGGACTATGCGAAGATCTGTATGGCAACTTCTGGGATGGGCAACGCAGAATACTGTGGCAGTCATAAAAGCTAGAAAACTTGCCCAGATTCGTGGCAGCTACCTATTCCACCATGTAAAAAAAAAACAAGAATAGAGAATGAGGAAGAAGAAACATGGCTCATCACCCATCTAATCCATTTCTTCTCAAATCCAAAAGCAGCAAGAAATTTCTAAGGAAAGGACCATCTGACCCGGTCATAGGCTTTGGCCATGTCCAACTTAATGAACATAGTTTTCTCCTTAGAAATTTCCATCGAGTGAATAGCTTATGTAGAAATAACAACCCCATCTAATATTTGTCAGCTAGCAACAAACCCTCCTTGCTCATCAGAGATGATTTTTCTCAACCATATCTTTAGCCTCAGCAATAATTTTTGTGATGATATTATACATAAAATTGCAGAGAGCAATAAGCCTACACATATCCAAGGAATTTTCTCCCTCTTTTTTGGGAATAAGCACCACAAAGGTAGCATTTAGCACACTTAGCATCTGTTTGTTATTTTGGGACTCATGGGCCACCTCCAAAATATCAAATTTGATTAACTCCCAAAACTCGTGATAAAAATAAATCGAGAATCCATCTGGGCCAGAGGCTTTTCCTTTTTTCATGTTGAATATTGATGAGTGTCAAATTGACACATATTTTATGCAAGGATTATATATTTTCTATCTACAAAATCATGAAATTAAATGTGTTTTAATGATTATTTTACCTTATTTATGTGATTTATCAATTAATTTTATGAATGAGGTTAAAATGATAAATGATCATATTTTACACAAATTGTGTGAAGTTTTTGTATGTTTTTGGCAGGTAATATTATAGAAAAATACAGGTCATATATTGAAGAAAGGATGAACAAATATCGAGGAGACACATGGATGTGCACTATGGAAGGGTGCTAGGGAAGGGCGTTATGGAAGGGTGCTACAGAAGGGCATTACAAAAGCTTGGAAATTTCTATGGAAAAAACTATTTCAAAAATGCCACCTATGCTACAGCCTGGTCAAACACCACGTGGGTAGCTGAAAGAATCAAGCACAAGAGGGTTCAAATTCCACATAGGCATTTAGAAGAATCAAACATGGGTGACTCATCATTTATTTGGGGCATGAATTTGTTATGATATTTTCTATAACAATACGTGAATATTTTTAATAAATGCATCCTTCCCTAAAAGAAAGGATCAAATTTGTAGAAAATGTCTAAATCAAGGGTTGTATTTTTACGTAGCTATCCCACCAAGTCAAAGTTAGTATTATGTTATAATTAGTTGCTACTTGGACCGATTAGAATACTTATTGAGTCCAATTATTTTAGGAGATGTGTTAATTTAGATTATTATTGTTAGAATAAAGTTGTTGCGTGATCAAGTCCAAACCATATGGGAGAAATATGGGGAGTTATGTTCGAAATTGTCTGAGTGACAATATATATTTTCATACGAGGCCTTTTAAAAATCCTGGTTGGATGGCGAGCAAATGGTGAGCAAATGAAGAAATATCTGTAATCTGTGATTATTCCTGATGTAATCTTCTGTATGCAATTCTGAAAGTTGGATGCGTAGCCATGTATGTTTGATTTTCAATAATAAAGCAGCAACAATATTTTCTTTAGGATATGGTAACTATGTTTTATAATTATTTTATATTTTGCTTGCTTTGGTAATTTTTATTTCTTTTATTCTCTTGTAATTATGAAATAATTAAGAATTATATTAATTAAATGAGAGTCGATTATTGAATAGAAAATAGGGGAAGGGGTTCACACTAACCTTCCGGAGGCAGGGCCCACTCCGAAAGGTTAGTCCCTAATCTCTTCCCCCCGATAAATAGAGTTAGAATATAGAATAAGTTTTAAATCATAAACTTAATTAAATTGCATAATAAATAATTATAAATTATACTATGCATCTTTAAATCATATGTGGATCCACATATACTCATATAGAATAATTCATAAATTGCATATTTTATTTTATTTTTCGTAAACTTTAATTTTTGCAACACATGAAACCAGAAAGAGATCTGAACTAAGCTTAGTATTAATTACTATGGTACAATCTATACTGGATTGCTACTCTTTAAATCTAACCTAGATTAACCCAAATTGATAAAATTAAATGTAAGCTACTACAACCGATCATTTTGGCACCGTTATTGGGGAGAGTAGCGTTGTAGTGGTTAGTTAGAAAAGTTGTAGTCAAAAAAGTTGTTTGGCAATGCAAAGCGAGAGGACTTACTTGTATGTGAAAAGGGGTACGTATGAGACCTTGGTGTACATACGAGTCAAAGTGGCCTGTAGATGGTTCCAACAAGCCCCGCATTTCGACGTTGCCAGGTTCATTTTTTGTAAAGGTTTCATTTTTATCGCTTTCATAGATTAAAATTTATTTTCTGCAAATTTCAATTCCAACAAATTTTATTTTTTGCAATTTCCTTGCTTTGGGTAATTACTATTGTTAATTTGATTTAGGACCTATGAAAAAGAATAGGAAGTAGGTGAACGCTAAAAACAACCTAATATTGTTTTAGGACCCTGTTTTTGTTTTATAGGAAGTAGTTAGGTTGAGTGACACAACTGTAATGAAATCCCTCCTAATAATCAAAAGAATAGTAGTAATTTACCTTTTACTTCAGCAATTTTACTTCCAGTAAAAATTTACTTTCCAAGCATTTTTACTTTTTTCTAAGTATGCTGAAATTAGTTGTATAAACACATCTAATTTTAGTAGCATTAGGATTGTTTAGTAATTTTAAATTTATTTCTTTTCTACTGTGTTAAGAGTATTTATAAGTTTTGAAATTTATATTTAGAACTTAGCAGACAATACATTAAGAGTATTTATAAGTTCTGAAATTTATATTTAAGCTTAGCAAATAGTAGGATTGAAACATAAAAGAAAATCAAAACCCAAACAGAAAATTAAAAAATATATATATAAAAAATAAAAAAATAATAATATAAAATCAAAGAGAAAATAAAATAAAAAATTGCTAGGTGGAGAAAAACAGTCCAATAAACCTCTAGAAAATATTACACAAAATAAAAATAAAAATAAAAATAAAATAATAATAATAATAATAATTTATATTATTAGAAATGATAATAATAAATATATATAAAATATTATATATATATAATAAAAAAATAAATAAAAATATATATAATAAATAAATAAATAAATATATAATAATAATGAAATAAAATAGAGGTATTATAGAGGACTGAATCAATGTAACTATAAAGTGGCAGGACAAACATATTGTATCATGAAAATTTCAATTAAAAAATATATTTGAAAGGGTGTAGTAAAACTCAAATCCTATTGGTAACTCAACTAGAAAATCACTAATTAATGGGCATAGGTTTTAACTATACAAAGAGCCACTATCTAAAAAAAAAAATCATACACCACCTTAAACAACAAACTGATTTGCAGTGCATTTCTGAACTGCAACCAACTACTATCCAATAATTTCTCTTTGAAAAGAAAAAAATAATAATATAATTATATATATATATAAAAAATGATTATGCTTCCTTTATTTCATCATGAAGTATATGTATTCCCTTCCATTTTCAGTCTTAATGTTTCAAAGATAGCTTAAGAATATGTTTTCTCTAAAAATCTTGTAGGAAGATGACTACCACATGATGCATAATACCTTGTTTGCTAGATGAAATCTAGATGTTTTTCAAATACTCAAACTATATCTAGTATTTTGAGCAAAATTTTCATTGGAAATAACGCAAATATTTTAAAATGTTGTAAGTGACTCCTAGATGATCAAGTTTTTCTCTTTTGACCACACACAAATACATATCTAAAAACATTGTGAAGTATTGGAAAAATTAACTCATATGTTATTTTTGCCATAAGTGAAAAGTTTCCCTTGCTTATCTATTTTTACGCATGGTCTAGAATACTAACGAATTGGCAAAAGGACAAGCTCGCCCTTCACCCTTAAAAAAAAAAAAAAATCCCTTGCTCCTCATCTAATCGAGCAAGTATCCCCATAAAAATATTCTTGCTTCTCCTCAAAATAAGCAAGAACCCCAAAAAGTATTCCAATAAAAAACTTCTTGGTTCTCCTCAAAATAAGCAAGAACTGTAAAAAGCACTAAAAATCCCTCGCTTCTCACAAAATGAGCAAGTATCCCAAATAAAAAAAAGTAAATAAAGGGCAAAAGATCTTGAATCCCTAGAATTATTAGTATCTCAAACACCATGGGGTACTCTTTATTAAGGTATCCTTACGTATTAGCACTAAGTCTGGATAAGACCTCTAGATGCTCATAAGATAAGCTAGCTTTTTGGCATACATAACCCTTGTTGTTTTTCAATCCTTGCTCATAATGGGAAATGAATCCTCACTGCACACACAGTTGGTCTTGAAAGAAGCTTGAGAATACTAGGACAACTTTGACACTATATTGATTTGTGAAAGGAGTAAATGAAGTTGTTTCAAAATTGCTAGAATGTTTGAAGTCCTTGAAGAATAATCCTAGAAACATCACATGCAAGCAAAACTCAAAAGCAAACCCTCATGAAAGTACTATGGTTTTAATTTTTTCTACAAAAACATGGCTTGTGCCCATCACATTTTCATCCCTTAGAAAAAGCCATCTTAATATCTATTTCACTTTTTCCCATGATTAAAGATATCTTAGAAGGCTGAAATCAAATTTTATATTCATTACCTTTCTATCTCGGAAACTTCTTAATGACATACAGGAAGCACAATCACAAAAATTATAATAAACCCCCATAAATAAAACTTATTATTATATTATCCACCAATATAAATAAAATACCCTTCATCTTGTTTTGGCTAAAATTACAGTTTTGGGGGGAAGTAAATAAGGTATACAAAGTTCACAATTCAGTTTGGGGGGAAGAATCAGGTAAAGTATTTTCTTAAATTCTAATAACTATAGTTTTGTAGATATCTTCTTTAAACAACTTCTGTAATAATATTAAGTTTTATAGTTTATAATACTTAATACAATAGAGTTTATAATATATTTTAGAGGTATAGTATAGGTAATATAATATTTTATAGTTATATAATAATAATAATAATAAAATGAATATATATTATATTAATTTACTATTTTTTACTATATCTTTACTTTGATCATTCTTATCAAAAAAACAAAGATAAAATAATAAAAATAATAATAATAATAAAATAATATATATATATATATAAATAAAATAACATAATAAATTAAAAAAAATAAAAATTCCTTCTAAGAACGGACATATGATTTTGGAGTGATGGAGAAGGAGGGAAACCAGACCTAGGAGGTAAGTTTGAAGGTACCAAGGATGAAACCTCTACAGGTAAGGTTGGCAGGTCACCTACGACCAAGAGCAACAACAGAGATAAGGACGAGGACTCAGAGGACAAGGGAGACAAAGGAGATGGACAAACAATTCCTACCAAGCCTCAGGAGTAGGAACCTACTTTTTGGGGAGATGATCCTTCTCAGTCTGAGGCCCCTGGCTGGGGTCCCACTATCGTTCCTTCCAAAGGACTTTCATATGCTAATATTTTAAATGGACGGGGCCCCCCTAAACCCCCAAGCACCACCATTGTCCCAAATGACCAAAATATAAAAATCCCTGATGACATTGCTGACAAATACCTAGCCATGGAAAATTTTACATTGGTTGGGAAGTTTGTAGGAGGTAGGCCTGACATCGAAACCATTCGTAGGTGGGCCTTCACCAAATGGAAGACCCTTGGAGACATGGAACTGGTAGTTTTGTCTAGGGTTTTTTTGCCATCAGGTTGAGCAATGATGAAGACACAAAGCGTATTCTCACCAGTGGCCCATGGTTCTTAGGTTAGAAGAGCCTGTTCCAAAGGAAATGGGACCCAAATTTCAACTTGGATACCCAATATATAAATTTTTCCTCCATTTGGATCCGCATTCATGACCTACCCTTCCACTACTAGCATGATGACATTCTTCTCTCTATTGCAAATACCATAGGAGACATCTTGGTCATTGACCTAGTAATCAAAGCACACAAAAGGATGAACATAGCGAGGATCTGCATCAACACAAATCTAGAGTCGAAACTCCCTACTTGCGTTGCCCTTTATCACAAGAATTTCTTCTTAAAACATGCTCTGGAATATGAAAACAAACCACCTTTCTGTGTGGAACGCCATACTCAAGGAAATTTGAGGTTGCAATGCCTTGTCCTCAAAGCTAAGTCTAATCCAAAAAAAATTCAATCATAAGCTACAAGCATACCCCAAAGCGAGGTCAAATGCAAAGGCACCAAACCCCAAAAGAGAGTGCAAAAACAATACCAGGCTAAGAACCACCAGTAAAAATTAGCTTCAACCCCTATCGGAGGACTCCAATATTCTAGAGGCAAGGAGAAGATGAACCCAGATCACCACCAAGTAAGTTCCTCTGTCATTACTACCAACAGGTTTAATATACTCAATGAGTTTGATTAACTGCAAGAAGCAAATGCTTTGATTTACTCCATCCCAATTTTTCTATTGAGATCTCCCAAAAAGGAGGTGCTAACTCTCGAGACCCTATGTCTACCAACCCTAGTCAATATGAGGCCCCACTAGCTCCACCCAAATTTTTAGAAACCCTTCCTAAGCCTAACATTGATCTTAGTTTCCTTAACACCCCGTCCAAATCTAGAACGTCTTGAAGCCCCCTTGACGAATTAGCAGCCAACCCCAATCATTTGGAGGAAACTTCTTCGCCTAGACTAAGTCAGGCCACTAGACCCCTTAGCCCAATTTTGGAATAGATAATTCCTTACAAACCCAGTCCTAAGCAAACCATAAGCTCTACCAAATATCCTATGGATTTTGGGGTGAAAGGAAAAGAGGAAGACCATCTAAAGAAGAATTAAGGAATTCTCAAATAGTGGATGACATAGCAAATGGCATCCAGAAGATACTTTTTCCAAATATTACTTCTTAGCTTATAGAGGAGAGTAATAGATCCAAATCCCCTCACCCAAGTGGTAGGGGAGGTCAAAAAACCCCCAAACCATCCAAATGAATATACTCTCATGGAATGTGAGAGGCCTCAACGGGGCATCCAAACAAAGACTTGTAAATTCTATGAGAAAGGACATTAGACCTTCCATCTTCATCATGCAGGAAACAAAAATAAACACCAACAACTCTATAGTAACTAATGCCATATGGAAAAATGTAGAAGTTATAGTCAGCAATGCTAGAGGAACTTCTGGAGGCCTCATGTGTTTGTGGGATAAGTAGATATTAGAAGGGTGCCTCCTCCACTCAAGTGAAATACTCTTAAGTATCCTCTTCCATTACATCAATAATGACTTATCCTGGGTCCTTACCAATGTATATGCCCCCAATACGATTGCAGGGATATATCAGTTGTGGGAGACTCTAACTAGAATGAAAGATTCCCTTCAAAATATTCTTTGGATCATGGCTGGTGATTTCAACACTTCTATTTATCCCTCAGATAAGAAAGGAGGATCTTAAACTCCTACCAAAATTATGGAGGATTTTATTGAATTTGTCAACTCTAACAGTCTTATGGATGTTAATCTCAAAATTCCAGATACACATGGAGTAATAGAAGAGTCAGGGCACAACACATCCAAGTCAAATTATACAGAGTGTTTCTTTCCCAAGAAGTAGTGCAAGTCTTTGGTGATGCGGTCCTCCATCCACTTCCTAAAGTGGTATATGATCATAATCCACTCATTCTGGACATCGACATACCTAACCCTTTCAAAAAACCCTTCAAATTTGAAAATATGTGGCTACACCACCCATATATCAGGAAACATGTCTCTCACGTATGGCAGCAAGACTGTCAGGGGTACCCTTCCTTCAGACTATCTCATAAGCTTAAAAATATCAAATCAGACTTGAAAATATGGAATAAAGAAGTCTGTGGCAATCTCTTTGCCAATAAGTTATCTCTAAAAGCAAAAATTAACCAGATTGAACTCAAAAGAAAATGCGGAGAGCTAGATGACCAAATTAGAAATGAAAAAAAAAGTATCCTTACTGAGTATCATAATGTCCTTGCTTGCGAAGAGACATTTTGGCATCAAAAATCTAGAGCCCTTTGGCTAAAAGAAGGAGATTCGAATACCAAATTATTTCATGTGGTTACCCTTTGAAATAGAAGCAACAGTAGCATCAAGAAGATAACCAAAGAATATGGAAACACCATGTCAGATATTGAGGAAATCATAAATGAAGCCTGCTCCTATTTCTCAAAGCTTCTAGAGGATGATGATTCTTGCTCAATTTTAGCCCAGAAGGCCCTACTTCACCACATCCCTTAAAATTACATTCCTAAATCAATCAATTCCTCCCTCATTTTCCTTTTTTAGGATGATGAAATTAAAGTTGCCCTCTTTTCGACGAATCCCGACAAAGCCCCAGGTCCAAATGGGTTTCCTCCTCGCTTCTATCAAAATTTCTAGGACATTGTTGGCATTGATGTTTGCTTAACTATAAAATAATTCTAATATTCTAGAAGAATACCACGTGGGTTTAATTCAACATTTATATTCCTCATTACCAAACACCAAATAGCCAAGTCCTTAGCTAATTTTAGGTCTATTAGCCTCTGCAACATAGTCTACAAAATCCTCACCAAAATCATGGCTACTAGAATGAAAATTATCCTACCCTCCATCATTGACCCTTGTCAAGGGAGTTCTATTCAGGGTAGGTCAATCTTGGATGGGGTCATCTCCATTCACAAAGCCCTTCATTTTGCCTCCAAATCTAAAAACCCCACCTGCATCCTCAAGCTTGATATGAATAAAGCCTATCATATAGAATTTTTTCCTAGCCATCCTTTGCAAGTTTGGATTCCATCCCAATTGGATTGATCTTATTATAAATTGCATATCCTCGACTTGGTTTTCTATCCTCATTAATGGGTCTGTAGCAGGCTATTTTCAAAGCAGCAGAGGTCTTAGGCAAGGATATCCCATATCTCCAATGTTATTCATCATCTTCACTAAAGCTCTAGGTAGAACAATATAGGCTACTTATAGAATAGGTCTATTTTTAGGGATCAAAGCTTTCTCTTAAACCACACCAGTCTTGCATCAACAATTTGTGTATGACACCATTATTTCAACAAAGTCTTCTGTCCTTGAAGCAAAAGTCATCAAATTTAACCTCCACCTTTAAGAAGAAGCTGCTGGCCAAAAAGTCAATTTCAACAAAAGCAAACTGTACTTTCTAAATAATCCCATGCAAAGATAAATCAATATTGCTAGAATCCTTGAATGCTCCATAGTTGACCTTCCTACCACCTACCTTGACCTTCCTCTGTTTTATGGCCACTTAAGTCAAAAATTGAGAATATGGTTCAAGAGTTACTAAAAATAAAGTAATTCAACCTAATAACAATCCTTATCCTTCTTTGGTACTATTGTTCACAAATAAATATGGGTCACGATGGCTATATATAGAATTTTGTGAGCTCAATAAGCTCACCACTAAGGAGAAATTTCCTATCTCTATGATTTATGAATTGTTGGATGAGTTACATGGGATAAATTTTTTCTCCAAGTTGGATCTTCACTCTAGATATCACCAGATAAGGCTCAAGGAGGAAGACATATCCAAAACAACATTTTAAACTCATATGGACCATTAAAAATTTTGATCATGTCATTTGGCCTAACTAATGCACCATCAACACTTTATATCCTCATGAATAATGTCTTTTTCCCATTTCTTTTTAATTTTATTTTGGTTTTATTTGATTAAAATCTCATCTACAGATGCACTTGGCCCAAGAACTTACAACATCTTAGATCAAACTTTAAAATTATTTTGGGACCATCATTTCCTTTTCAAATGATCTGAATGTTCCTTTGGCATGCAAGAGTTTGAATACTTGGGGCATATTGTTTCACAAGAGGGAGTCGAGTTTCATCCCAAGAAAATGAAATTGGCCTAAGCTATAAACTCTCAAGGCACTTCATGGATTTTAAGGTGTCATGGACTATTACTACTTATTTGTAAAAATTAAACAAAAATAGCCACCCCATTAATAGCCATGTTGAAAAATAATTCATTTATGTGGTCAACTCCAACAAAAAAGTATTTACAAATCTTAAGGAGACTATGATTTCAACCCTAGTATTGGCCACTCTTGATTTTTCTAAACCATTTATAATTGAAAGTGATGCTTTGGATCATGGAATTGGGGCTGTATAAATGTAAGAATGATCACCCTTAACTTTCATTGATAAGGCACTATCAGGAAATAATTTCGAAAAATATACTTATGAAAAATAAATGACAAAAATCCTCAATGTTTTTAATCATTGGCCACCATATATCATTGGGATACTTTTCTCTATTAAAATGGACCACCAAATTTTAAATTAGTTCTTGGAATAAAGGGTATCTACTCCATCACAATAGAAATGGATTTCAAACTTTTTGGGGTATGGCTATGACATCATGTATAAGAAATGAAAGGATAATATTGCAATGGATTCCCTCTCCCATCACTTTGAGGATCAAGTGATAGTGTGTTCCATTTCATCCCCACTTACCCAATGGGTCTTCCAACTTCAAGAATATTTAACCAAGGACCAAACCTTATAGACCTTGTAGGAACAAATCCAAAGCGATCCTAATTTGCATGTCAAGTATTCATGGTATGGATACCTATTAAGATATCAAGGTTGCATTGTGGTATCTAAAACTTCATTACTCTATGAGGATATCATGAGGGAAATGCATGTTTCACCTACTATAGGCCATTCAATATTTTTGAAGATATATGAGAGATCTAAAAGGTCATTATATTAGGAGGGAATGAAAAAATATTCAAACTTTTATGGTCAAATGTGAAATATTCCAATGGATGAAAGGAGAAATAATTCATACTCTAAGCACTCTATAACCATTGTCAATCCCAAAAAATGTATGGATTGATATCTCCATGGACTTTATTGAAGGGCTTCCTAAATCCAAAGGAAAATTGGTTATTTTTTTGGTGGTGGATCCTCTCTCAAATTATGCTCATTTTTATTCCCTTGCCCACCCTTACCATACCTCCATCATTACTCAAATATGCATGGAATCCATTTTTAAACTCCACGGTATGTCCAAATCCATTATGTTTGATCATGACCCCACTTTTACCGATTGATTTTTATAAGAACTATTTAAACTACAGGGAACACAACTGCAAATTACCTCCACTTATAATTAGTAGATGAATGAAAAAACTAAATTTATCAAAAAGTGCATAGAAACCTACCTATGTTGTTTTACCTCTCAGCACCCAACACGGTGGGCTAAGTGGCTACCTTTGGTTGAGTGGTGGAACAACACTTTATTCCACACATCTTCTAGATAGATTTATTTTGAGGTAGTTTATTGGTACCCACCTTTGTCACCCTCTTTATATGTTTCTAAAAACTACAAAGTTTAGGCAATCGATGAAACCCTTTAGTAGCATGCCCAAATTTTGTAGTATTTTCAGGAGAACTTGGTGTTGGATCAAAACCAAATATGACAATATACTAACCAATACCATTCTAAACATAGCTTCAATGTAGGTGATATGGTCTTTCTTTGACTCCAACTTTATAAACAATATTACATGTAACTTTGATCTCATCAAAAATTAGTAGCCCAATTTTATGATACCTACTAGATATTGTAGTAGATTGGAAAAGTGGCCTATAAGCTTGCATTACCACCTTCTTCCAAGATACATCCAATCTTCCATATCTCTTATCTCAAGAAGGTACTCAATAGTCACATTCAAGTTTAGTCAACACTCCCTAAGTTAGATGATTATGGCTCAATCATCTTGGATCTTGATAGTATTTTGGACCAAATAACCCACACTCTTTGTAACCACACCATCAATAACTTTCTGGTCCATTAACATTGTTTATAGCCAAAATATGCTACACAGGAGCCTCCCCAATAGTTACAACAATAGTTTCCTCATCTCCAACTTTTAGGACAAATATTTTTGAAGGGAAAGGACATGTTAAGATCCCATCCCAATATTATTATGTAATTACCCCTTCCTAATGTGGGAACCTATGTTATTTTATAATATGCATATGTTATTTGAGGCACCTAGAAAATTGGAGCCATTTAATGTAACAATTCTAAAGAATGTAATTGCTTGTTTGGTAGAAGACTCTAGCTTCAGTGGCCACTTGCATTTGAAGCCATCCCTTGAGAATTATAGTTAGAATTATAAATAGTGTTTGAAAAGGCAAGGGGGCATAGATGAAGTCATCTCATATTTTTTGGTATCAAAGCTATAATTCTAAGGAGGTTTCCCACACAAAGAGGTCTAGAATTCTATAATATTTTCTTGCTTTCTACAATATAATCTATTGTGTTTCTATTTCATCTTGCAATATTGTGTGGATGTGTTTTTATTTCACTGCAAGGTTCATAAAAAATATTTTTTTTGGCAAGTTGTAAGCTTACTATAGTGGTAAGGGCTTTGGCCCCTCTTTGAGAGGTCTAAGTTTCAAACCCCACTCAGTATGAGGGGATCAAAACCCCTCATAACAACCTATGTAAAATCATTGAAAAAAAATAAAAATATGCATTGTGGCACATGACTAGATAGTTGAATGAATATCCTTTTATTATCTATTTATATTTGGAAAATGTGATGGGGTATATTTATATTTTTCTTATGAAAGAGGAGGTAGTTGCCACTTCTACAACTTCTTTGTACCTAATTCTACCTAACTACCTTGACACACTAATTACATGATATTATAATTACATGGATATTGAATTACATGTATATCTGACTTACATGAACATTGAATTACATGTACATCCAAATTACATATACATCCTAATTACCTAAATATCCTAGTTACACATGTGCTCATTTTTTAAAACACTTTGCAAAAAACTACACAATGATAAAATGAAAAAATTATTTGTACAATCAAAATTGTATTCACATACTTGGCTCCTTATGCAACTATGTCATACTTGAGGTCACCCTTGAGGTGGTGCCATATCAAAACTAGCTCCTACAAAACTTATAGTAAACTAGAAGTCTACATTAACCACTAGAAGGAGTTTTTATTGATCTAAGAGCATGTTGATAAATTGCTATCCCATTCAAAAAACTTCCTTCTTGCTTCTAGAGTTGCATATTCAAGATTCTTGTCAATAGAGTACAACAACATTCCTCCTTAAAGGAATTGATGAGATCTTATTCCTATGTTCCCTAGTAGTCATTCATTCTTTATTTGTGTCCTTCCAAATTTTATCCTAGGCATAGTCTTAGGCAACTATTTTTCATCATCAACAAAAATATTTTATCCTTGAGTAGTGGCCTAAAATATTGGTACGAGCATTATCGTTCATCACTACAATATAATAGCAATCTATGGACAATGCACATATCTTGGCCTAGTGTTACCCTATTATAATCATATATTACACCTCCAAAATCCTAACCATAGATTCAAGCATACTGTAAATACTACACCTAGAAAAAATTTAACAATACTATAAAAAATTCCTTAATAAAGAATAAATTGTTGAAGCTAGTATTAGTTGAGAATAGAGTCAGACAGGGTAGTTTTTAGAGCAATTATCAGTGACAAACAAAAATAGTGTTAGATATGCAATTTTTAGTAATAGTCAAAACAAAGTCTATTGGGATAACTATCAGTAACAATCAATAATAGTGTTAGACATGCCAATGTCAATAATAGAATCTATCAAGGTACTTGGGGATAATAGACTAACTAGTAACTAATATGATACTTTTTGAGGACCAAAGAAGAAAGTCATTTTTTTAGGTGAAGGATAGCTTAAGGAGAAAAATAGACAACACTTGATTTTAAAGAAGTCTAGGGTGCCAAAAAACATCATTTTTAGACCTAGTATATTGTATTCATCTTTTCAAGCTGATCATTTTGATATATAGCACCCAAACACTTTTTTTGAACCATTACTTAAAATAGTAATTCCTAAAACAACATTTATATTTTTAGTAAGTAAATTTGGTTGGTCCAAATCACAACTATTTGGTTGGAGGGACCAGAGGAGCAATGAGGGAGATGGAATAAAGCCAATATATGGAACAATTAAATCAAACACTTAGTAACCTACAGAGCCAAATATCACATATTGGAACCAAAATTAAACATATGAAATATCACATGTAGGTCCTTAAATATGACCATCTCAAATTCAAAACATGGATTGAGGGAAAATTCCTTGAGGTTGAAGAGTGGTTAAAGGAAGTCCCAAAATTATACCAATAGATTAACATTGAAGGACTGGGTGACAATTCAATAAATAAATATGAAGAAACCCATCATGCTCTTTTTGACACTAATACCCTATTTAAAATGCCTAAATTAGACTTTTCCAAGTTTAATGGCAAGGATGTTGATCATTGGTTGAGTCAAGTATATCATTTCTTCAAACTCCATAATGTTTCTTGATATTTTTGGGTCATCATGGCATCCTTTAACTTTGAATCCAAGGCCCTACAATGGTAATAGTGGTTACAAAATATGACTCCTAACCCTTTTTAGCAAGACTTTGAGTCTCAATTACTCATTCGTTTTGGCCCTTATGAGTATGAGGACTTTATAAGAACCTTAATAAAATTGAAATAAACCTCTATTTTTTGAGAATATCATACTCAGTTTGAGTAATTGTCTAATAGAACAAAGGGTTTAAATGAATGATTTTTCAAAGTTATTTTATCAGTGGGTTGAAAGATGATATCAAGGCATAAGTAAAAATTTTCAAGCCACAGACTATGATGCAAGCCTTAGAATTGGTGAGACTAGCAAAGGAAAAAAAATTACCTAGAGGAGGTCATGTAAATTCCCACAGATCAAACCTACACTTCCATCCAAGTTCACATCGAATTCTAGCAATAAATATCCACCGATAAAATTATTTACTAGGAAGGAAATGGATACCTATAGAGCACAAGGATTATGTTATAGTTATGATGAGAAATATGCATTGGGGCATAAATACATACAACAAAAATTGTTTTTGTTGGGTGTGGATGACTCAGTAGTGAATGAAATATTTGATAAAGAAGTAGAATTGTAGGAGGAAGAGCCTTGGGATGAGGGTGAAGCATAGCAAGAACCACATCTAGATATTTTTGTCCATGCATTTGTAGGAATCTTGACCCCTCGGACTATGAAGGTAGTGGTATTCTTCAAAGGGTAATAAATTATAATTCTTATTGATTTAGGCAACAAACATTAATTTCATTGATCCTCGAGTAGTTAAGAAAACAAACTATTACATGCATGCTTGTAACTCTTTTGAATTCAAGGTAATAAATAGAGGAACATTGCCTTGTAAGGGTAAATGCTTAAATGTTAAGTTGAATATTGAGGACTATGAACTCAAAATTGATATGTTTTTCCTTTCACTTGGAGGATGTGATGTTGTGTTGGGAGCATAGTGGCTCCATACCTTGGGAATAATAGCTTGGAAATTTTCCAAATTATGGATGCAATTCTCTTAGAATTGTAGGTCCTACACTCTCCATGGTTCATCAATAAAATCTCTATAGGTTATCAGTTCAATATATATGGAGAAGCTATTTAAAAAACCCTTATGTGAAAGTTGTTTACAATCCAGACTTGGAATTTAGAAGTAGACAAACACCAAGGGGATTTACAACTCATTTTGTCTAGACATAATTTAGCTTTTGTAGAACTAACGGAGTTACCTCTCCATTATTCTCATGATTAGGCAATACCATTAGTACCAGGTAGCTTGCCACCTAACATTAGACCCTACATATACTCCTATGTGCTTAAGTCCTAAATTGAGAAGTTGGTTCAAGAGTTACTAAAAATAGGGGTAATTCAACCTAGTAATAGTCCTTATTCTTCTTTGGTACTATCGATTAGAAATAAATATGGGTCATGGTGACTATGTATAGACTTTTGTGAGCTCAATAAGCTCACCATTAAGGTAAAATTTATATCCCTATGATTGATGAATTGTTGGATGAGTTACATGGTGCAAATTTTTCTCCAAGTTGGATCTCCACTCTAGCTATCACCAGATAAGGCTCAAGGAGGAAGACATCCCTAAAATTGCATTCCAAACTTATGAGAGCCATTACAAATTTTTGGTCATGCCATTTGGCCTAACTAATACACCATCAATATTTTAGAGCCTCATGAATAATGTCTTCTACCCATTTATTTGCAAGTTTATTTTAGTTTTCTTTGATGACATTCTCATATATAGTAGCACTTGGGTTGAGCACTTATAACATCTACATAAACCTTTGAAATTATTGCAAGACCATCAATTATTTGTCAAAAAGTACAAATATTCTTGTCACATGCAAGAGGTTGAATACTTGGGGCATATTTTTTCACAAGAGGGAATCAAGGTTGTCCCAAGAAAATTGTGGTTATCCAAAATTAGCCTAAGCCATAAACTCTCAAGGCACTTCATGGATTTTTGGTTTCATGGTCTATTACCATCACTTTGTATAAAATTATGGAAAAATAGTCACCCTTTTAATGACCATGTTTAAAAAGAATTAATTTATGTGGTCAACTCCAGTAGAAAAAGTGTTTGTAGATCTTAAGAAGGATCTCATTTTAATCCTCATGTTGGCCACTCTTGATTTTTCCAAACTATTTATAATTGAAATTGATGCTTTAAGTCATGGAATCGGGACCACTTTAATGTAAGAAGGGTGACCCTTAGCTTTCACCAATAGGGCACTATCAGCCAAACATTTGGGAAAATCTACTTATAAAAAAGAAATGATGTCCATCCTCCATGTTTTTAATCATTGGTGACCATATCTCATTGGGAGACATTTCTCTATTAAAATGGACCACTAGAGTTTGAAATATTTCTTGGAACAAAGGGTATCTACTCCAACACAACAAAAATGGGTTTCAAATTTATTAGGGTATGATTATGACATCATGTATAAGAAAGGAAAGGAGAATATTGTGGTAGATGCCCTCTCCCATCAGTTTTAGGAACAAGTGATAGTGTGTGCCCTTTCATCCCCACTTCCCCAATGGGTCTCCCAACTTCAAGAAGACACGACCAAGGACCAATCCTTATAGAACTTGTAGGAACAACTCCAAAGGGATTCTAATTTGCATACCAAATATTCATGGGATGGATACCTATTAAGATATTAGGGTCGCATTGTGGTCTCTAAAACTTCATCACTCTATGAGGATATCATGAGGAAAATGTATGTTTCACCTAACATAGGATATTAAGACTTCTTGGAAACATATGAGAGAGCTAAAAGATCATTCCATTGGGAGGGAATGAAGAAAGATATTCAAACTTTTGTGGTCAAATGTGAAATTTTCCAACAGATGAAAGAAGAAATAGTTCATACTTTGGGAACTCTACAACCATTTCCAATCCTAGATAATGTATGGAATGATATCTCCATGGATTTTGTTGAAGGGCTTCCTAAATTTAGAGGAAAATCAGTATTTTTTTATTGTGGTGGATTTTCTCTCAAAGTATGTTCATTTGTGTTCCCTCGTCCACCCTTACCATACCTCCACCATTACTCAAATATTCATGGACTCCATTTTCAAACTCCACGATATGCCCAAATCCATTATATCTAACTATGACCCCACTTTCACCATTGAATTTTAGAAATAATTATTTTAACTATAGGGAATACAAGTGTGAATGAGCTCATCCTACAATTTGTAGATGAATGGAAAAACTAAAAATGTCAATAAGTGCTTGGAAACCTACCTTCATTATTTTACCTCTAAGCACCCAACACAATGGGCTAAGTGGATACCTTTGGATGAGTGGTGGTACAACACTTCATTCCACACAACTTCCATAATGATTCCTTTTGAGGCAATTTATGGGTACCCACCTCTGTTGCCCTCTTCATATGTTCCTATAAACTCCAAATTTTAGGCAATGGATGCAACCCTTCAAGAGCATGCTCAACATTTGTAGTAGTTGAAGAACTTGGTGTTGGCTCAAAATTGGAAGTGACAACAGACTAACCAACATCATTATGAGCATAGCTTTAATGTTGGTGATATGGTCTTTCTTTAACTCCAACCCTACAAATAATATTTCATGCAACTTTGAGCTCATCAAAAATTGGCATCCCAATTTTATGGACTCCACCAGATATTATAGTAAATTGGAAAATTGACCTATAATCTTGTGTTATCACCTTCTTCCAAGATCCATCCAGTATTCCATGTCTCTTGTCTTAAGAAGGTACTCAACAATCATATTCAAGTTTGATCAATATTTTCTAGGTTATATGAAGAGGGATCGATAATTTTTGGATCCTGATAACATTTTGGACCAAAGAACCCTCTCTCTCCATAACCACACCATCATTGAATTTTTGGTCCAATGGTAGGGTTTACATCTAGAAGAAGCTACATGGGAGCCTCTCCATTAGTTACATTAGTAGTTTTCTCATCTCTAGCTTTGAGAAAAATTATTTTTAAATATGAAGGGTATGTTAGGACCCCATCCTAATATTATTATGCAATTACCCATTTCCTAACATGGGTACCCTATCTTAATAATATTATGTAATGTATATGTGGTATTTGAGGTGCCTAGACAAGTAGGGGCATTTAATGTAACTACTATTAAGAATGTAATTGCTTGTTTGGTAGAATATTTTATCTCAGGTGGCCACTTCCATGTGAAGCCAACCCTTGAACATTATAGTTACTATTATGAAGAGTATTCAAAATGGTAAGGAGGCATAGATGAAGGCACCTCATATTTTGTTGCATCAAAGCTCTCCTTCTAAGGAGTTTGTCCTCTTGAAGAGTCATGTATCAAAAGAGTCACACTACTAAGGCTATATAGTACTCCATAGAAGTATCACATCATATCATATTATAGAGAAGAGCATTATCATTGTAAGAGAAAGTGGAGTAATAAAGGTTGCATACATTTTGAGCAATTAATATTGTAAGTTATTATAGATGCTTAATACATGTATGATTTCAGCTATTTACATTCATATTATTGTTTATTATTGAATGTTATTTGATATATTATTAGCCTTGATATACATATTAATTTTCTCATAATATTCTACTCATATCATTATCTTGACCTTATTGTATTATGGCTATATTATATTTGATCTTGTGATATTTGTGGTAGTATTAAGGCTTAAAAATCCATCAATGGTATTAGAGTTACCACCAAAATCTATCCAAATTGATAGATTTTATTTTTAGCCACTTACAAAATTTGATTGTTCAGTTTGATAAAATTGATTACGATTTTGTCTACTTTGAAGGCAATAAGACTCTAACTCTATTGTAATATCATATTGAGTAGAAGGCTAGGGTCATTCCACTAGGTTGAAGGAAATCTAGTGAAGAATATAGTCTCAACTACATTAAAGATCTTAAGGTGAATCAACTTTGAGATAGTTGATCATTCAAGGACATAGCCAACCCTTAAATTTGAAGATTAAAAGGTAAATCAACTTTGAGATAGTTGATCATTCAAGGACATAGCCAACCCTTGATATTGAAGGTTGAGAGGTGAATAAAATTTAAGATTGTTGATCATTTAGGGACATATCCAACCCTTGATATTGATAGAGAAATTAGGGACATTCAACATCATCTTGACATTAGATATTTGAGTTTTAGAATAGAGATACTCTGACATTGATTTTGGATTCTTAGGTTGCACCAATAAAAACCTAAGATATTATTGATTTCAAAGAGTTGCAACAAAGATTAAGATATTAAGATACAAAAGTGTGAGAAGCTTCCTACAACATATAGAGAAGAATTTTAGCTTTGAGGAGCAAAGAAGAAAAAGTTGCAGCATATTAAAAGCAAAAAAGTTAGCAACAAAAGAAAGGAAAAAAAGTTTGATTTTGGAGAAAGATAAAGAAGCTCATAGCTTACTTTATATAGCTTAAAATTTAGATTTAGAGTTAGAAGATATTTAATTTTAGGTCTTGGAGATAGATCTTGATATAAGGATAGTTTTTAGGTCTTGAAGATAAGCCTTGACATAAAAGTGAGATTTAGGTCACAAAAACCTTGACATTGAAGCTAGTATAAAGGAAAAGAGAAATAGTTACAACATAAAAATTTCTAGTAGTGGATTGAGAAGCATATAAAGCTTCCTAAGAAGAAATAGATAACAATAGAGAAGAAAGATATATTAGTTCTTGATAAATATACACCAATATTGAGATAGGTATATCATTTTTGAAGCAATAGAAGGAAAGTATTGAATCTAAAGAGGACAAGAGTTTAGAGAAGATTTAGACATAGAGAAGAAAGTGATTCAAGAGGCTTGATAGAGGTAAAAATATAGAGAGAGTCAAAAACTATATAGAGAAGAAGGTTTTCAGTGAGAGTAAGAGGGGTCTTATAGTAGAAGAAAGAAGATATTCGATTCAAGGTGTTGAGTGGTAATTTTGCCCAATTGCAAAATCACACTCTCCCTTAGGATTTTGATCACAAAACCCTCTCTTGCAAAGAAGTTAAAACAAAACAACTTCTCCAAGGTTCCACTATATAAGCATTGCACATGTGTATTAGTAATCTCAATGAAGATATATCAAATGAATGTTGGGAACATCTTAGTGATTGCAAGTAACTGTTAACAAGGGGCATGTGTTGGTTTATTTTACCATGTTATATTAATGGTTGTTCATAAAAATTAAAGAAATACAAATGTGAATTGGCCCTCATATGACCACGATGTAAAGCATTGATTCCTTTTATCTTGAAATGTTTTAAGGTAGATTTTATCTTCTTTTGATTAAGTAGATTTTAAACAAGTTTTACCTTGCATTAAACCCTACTTTGAACATGAAAATGAAGAATAAAATCTATATACGAATGTGAATATAAAATGATGAATGGATTAATTAAATGTAGCTTCTATAATGAAGATAAATATAGCCTTTGATATAATTAATAAATTATCCCTCTTTGATGAAATTAATTTTCATAAAGAGACAATAATTTATTGCTTTAAAATAATGGCCTTAAAATGTCATTGTAAATTATCCCTCTTTAATGAAATCATAATTTATGTAAAGGAAAAATAGTTTAATGTTTTAAAACAATAATATTTTATGTAATGTATATATTACTTCTCTTTAACAAAATCAGAATTTTTGTAAAGAGGGGTGCATTTATTGCTTCAATTATGATGGCCAAATAAATGCCATAAAAATTACCTCCCTTTGATGAAATTGAAATTTTCATAAAGGGAAGGTCATCTATTGCTTATGAATGGAAATGCAAAGTTTAAAAATCTGATTTACCTCCAAAACATGAAATAATGTGAATTTCTGAAATTATAAAAACCTCATAAAACAACGATTTTCAACAATTTTTATAAAATCAAAATGACTTCGAAATGAGCTCGAATTTGTTTCGAATGAAATATTGATGCTCATTCTTCACATCGATGTATTTATTTTTGTGATTTAATTTTTTTGGTTTTTATTTCAATCCTTGAAGTTTTAAAAAATTTGCAAAATGAAGGGTTAGAAAAAAAATCAAAATATAAATCTGAAAATAAATTTGAATGTTGAAAATGTAAACATACAAATCTTTATCATTTTGATGGTACCTTGTTCTGCAAAACCGAAGATGTGAGAAACTCATGCATGCAACTTAATCTATTCCAACCTGCATTTGCACAATCAAAATAAACTAAGTTCTAGCCAGGGTTATGCATAAGCACGAAATATCGTAAATTGGCTCTATTTAGGATTTTCAAGATTTTAAATTGGCTAATTTTGGATCCTTTCACTGGGGCCCATTCACCCGAAATTTATGGCATGGACATTTTTTTGGGGTAAATTCTCCCGTCGTTGATAATCATGAACCTAATTTTATTTTAATTCGTCGACCTCAAATTACAAATAATTTTGATTTTCTTTCCCAATTCGCCTTCAAATTATAAATGATTTTATATTTCCTGCCCAAATCGCCTTCAAATTATAAATGATTTTATTTTTTGCCCAAATTGCTTCATATAATACTCATATATATACTGTATTGGGTACCGATAAACATACATTGAAAAAAAATCTAACTCAAAAATAGCTCTGAAACAATGAAAAATTTGACAAGGTTGCAGAGGAGTGTTTGTTGAAATAAGTCAATCGGTTGCAGAGCCGTATTTTCGATATAAGACGATTGATTGCAGAGGTGTCAATCGACATGTGTCTCAATTGCAGAGGTGTTGGTTGATTGCAAAGGTGTCGATCAACATCATCCTATTGGTTGTAGGGACTATCGATCGACATTTTTCTATTGGTTGCAGAGGTGCCAATCGTCATTAGTCAATCGATTTCAAGACCGTTTCCATTGGTATTAGTCGGTTGGTTGCAGAGGTGTCAATCGGTATTCGTCTATCGATTGTAGGGACTGTCAATCAAAATTTACCTATCGGTTGTAGGGACTATCGATTGACATTTGTCTATTTGTTGTAGAGGTTTCGATCGGTATTAGTCTATCAATTGTAGGACCGTGTCGATCGACATTAGTCGGTCAGTTGTAGAGGTATAGACTAGTATTCATCAATCGATTGCAAATTTATTTGTTAGAATAAGTTAATCGATTGCAGTTACTGTCAATCGATATTTATCTATCAGTTACAGAGGTGTCAATCGACATTAGTATTTCAGCTGCAAAGAGTCAATCAGTATTTGTTTATCGGTTGCAAGTACGTGTTGATCGATATTTTTCCATCATTTATAGAGGTATCAATCGACATAAGCCTATTGGTTGCAAGGATTGTCGATCGGTATAAGGTGATCAATTACAAATAAATGTCTATTGGCATAAGTTGATCGGTTGTAGAGCAGTTTCTGTTGGCACAAGGTTGCAGAGATGCATTAATTGGCCTAAGTCGATCGATTATAGAGGATTCATGATTGAAAATTGGTAAAGTATTCTTCTTCCATTGTTCTTTTGTCCAAATCTCTTTTTCTTTAGTTTCATAGACACTGTAGGTGAACTATACGCAACTATGGTAGACAACTATAAATGTCATTTGGTTGTGTGTTAGGAGTATTTCTCTTATCAGAGACTGCTTCTTGTCTCTTAGAGTTGTTAGAGTAATATTCCATCATTTGGGATAATTACCTATTTCCTACATTAGGTAGATTTTTTTTACCACATGGTAAAAAGTAGTTTGTTACTTTTTACCACATGCATTTACTTTTACCCTAGGATATTTACATTGTTAGTAAATATCTAGGTAGTTAGTAGTTGTAGTCATTTTGACTACGTTAGTTGTTAATGTCGGTATTATTGTCGTCATATTTGTTAGCTAGTTAGTAGCATGTTGTTAGGGTTGACCTATATATTATTCATTAATCAATATCAAATTCAACTTTCTCAAAAAAGGCAAGAGAAAATTAATTTGATATCCCCTAGCTCTGAGTCTATTAAAAAATTATTTTTAACATAAATAAATCCATCCCTGGAGCTTTCTCTAACAAAAAATCTGTTGAGTTCACTCATGATAAAGGTATTTTTATGATGAACTGGATGATGGGAGGAAGCAGGGATGTATTGGTAGGCATTCATCGACTTCTAAAATAATTTGGTGCAAAGAATTCTAGTTTGAGAAAAATCAGGTCCCTTAAAAAATGTAGTATCCAGAAGTGTTACTTCAAAATCAGAAATAAATGAAGTAATTTTAATACTATCATAGAAGGAACCGTAGGCAACAAGAAAACCATTAAGATCCTCCTTAGGGCCATGCCAAACTCCAATGACATCATCAATGTATCTTTTATAAAATAAAATATTTTCCACAACAACATTATTAAATACATGTTCCTCTAGATGACAAAGAAATAAACAAGCATAAACCACAACAAAATTACTTTCCATGGTTGTTCCTCTTATCTTCTTGTATGTTTTCCCTTTGAATTCCAAGTAGTGTTGTGTTAACACTATCTCTGCAAGCCTTACCACAAAGTTTATCTTGGTCGAATCAAATTCATTCCTCAAAAAATGATGGATGGCTGCCAATCCTTGAGAGGTGGGGATGTTGGGATAGAGGCTCTCAACATCAAAAGAGAAAAGAATGATGTCCTGAGGAAAGGTACGACCATGCAAATATTTAATTAGAGATATGGAATCCAAGAGATGATTTTTTTGCTTCAACAAAATTGGCAAGAGCAAATGATGAAGCCATTTGGAGGTAGGTTCAAGCATGAAACCACAATAGGAATAGATGGGTCGACCAGAAAGCTTGGGCTTGTGGATTTTGGGGAGTAGGTAAAAGACACACACTTTGGTAGAGGATGGTGTTACCTGGAGCATAAATTTCTTATGGTTTTCTTAAAGCAAATTCCTCCTAAAAGCCCAATCAAGCAAGTCTTGGAGCTGATAAAAAATATCCTGCCAGGGGACTTTGTTCACTTCAGAGTAAAAATTTTGATCTAAAATCTAGGAAAAGCCTTCTAAAATATACCAGTCCATGGATAAAACACAAACACCCAAGTTTTTATCTATAGGCCTAATGACAATGGATTTGTCATTGGCAAGGAAACAAATGGCAGACCAGATGTGGGATGGAAAAGCACGTTGGTGGGTGGGATTAGCAGCAGATAATTTGTTATTGAGGAATATTTCACCCATGCCAATAATTTCTTCCAAAGGCCTATAAAACTATGAGGGATTAAAACTTGGGTTGGAAACACGAAAAGGATCAATGGGCTTAAGCAGTTTTGGAGGGCCACCTCTCGGTCCAAAGAACCATTCAAGACGAAGACGTCTACAAAATGTTGAAAAATCCTATTTTAGAACCTCTTTGGCCATGGGAGGAGGAACAAGGAGGAAATTTAAACCCAAGTTGAGGGCCTCAATTTCATTATGGGTAAGTTCTTTGGAGGAAAAATTATGGACAACAAGATTTGTGATTTTGCCATCCATAGCCTAGATAGGACTCCGGTAAAAATACCGATGACCAAAATCTTGTGGGCTGAAAATTGTGGACCAAGGGGTTATTTTTTGTTTTTACCATCATTTTGGTGATGGAAGAACCCCTGCCCTTGCTGCTTCTGAACAGATGGGGCAAAACCCTTTCTCGGATTCTCGAAACCAGAGTTGTGGAAATTTCTTCCATTGTCCTATTGCAATTGTTGTTGCACATAGGAAGTGCGGTTTTGGAAGTTTCTCCCCTTCTTTCGTCTTCTTGGAGAAGGGCCCCAAAAGTTTAAATTATGCCCCTATTGTTGTTGTTACCTTTTTTGTTGTTGTTTCAGTTATTTATTCCTTTGTTGTGGCTGTCGTTGTTGTTTGTTTCCATGTTGTGGATGTTGTCGTGATTGCCTTTTCTATGTAGTAGAGGCTCTTTGGTTTGGCCCTCTATTGTGACTTCTATTCTTGTTGTCTTGTGCCAAAAATTTCTTTTGTGCACCTATGATTAGTTTTTCCAAATGATCAATTTGCTGCTTGATTTCTCTTTTAACCAAGTTGGCTACACTTTCTGTAGCTTCTAACATATTAACTTCTAGGATTTCTGAAGCAACATTCTCTCGAGAAGCTTTGGCTTTCTCTTGTATATATTTTTGGATTTGCATTTCAACTCTCCAAGCCTAAAGCTTTCCCTCAAAAATCTCTTTAATTTGGGATTCCCATTCCAAAGCAATTTCCTGAGAAATTGTCTTATATTTATTTATGGAATCTGCAAGAATTTCCTTAATTATCGGCAATAAAATATTGGGAATATAATCATTGGCCTGAGCAGCTAATTTATCTGTATATTTTTTGAAATTACAGATATATAATTTAGCCATTTCCAAGCGAAATTTTTCTGTGAGGGCCTCTGACTCATCAAAAAATTGTTTATTAATATCTTCATCTGGAAGTTGAAGACGTGGTTTTTCCATTCGTAGGCTATGGGGAACAATGCCTTTGCCCAAATTCTCTTCAAACTGGGCTAGCCTGGAATGGCATTTTTTTGCCTTTCTACTCAAAATCTTGAATTCTTCGAACCTTATTTCCAACAACTTGTCCAAAGACTCTAGACGTGGAGGAATGCCACGCATTGCACCGATTCCATCTATGAAGGTCCTTCTATCCTGTGTACAAGGAACTCTTCCATTTTGAGCAAAAACATTTGTTTGTGTTAGACCTCTACAAAACTCTTCCATTTTATCTGTGTCGAAGACCCATTCTTCAAGCTCCCAAATTTGTTGTCGTGAACCCTCTTGCCGTAGACGCTTGCGAGGAAGACGAACAAGAGAACTGGAGGGACTATCAGGAACTATGGGAGAGGATTCAATATCTGAAAGGTCAATAACTGGTAGAGCAATGTGCGCCATTAATGGGTAAACTCATTAATAAAAAAAGAAACATGGCGAAGCAATACTCTAAAAACGTAAACTAGTTTCTGATTCACCAGATCGCAGATGCGCAAGTGAAGAGCATACTCCTAGTGCTGCAGGATTTTTGATTCACCAGATCACATTACACGACAAGTGAAGAGCATAATACCGACAACAAATACGTTTTAGAAAATAGAAAAAAATATTAACACGAGTTAGGAAAGGAACAAAAGACACGAAATTGAATTTTATTCCGAAAAAGAAGTAATACAACATCAAAACTCCGAACGCGTTTCGACCTATGGGTCTCATCAACGGAGTGTGAGTTTAGAAGAAGTACAACACTTCTTTATAAAATCCTAACTCTAGTGGGGGAGCCATAATGTATTACATGTGGGATAAAAAAATTCTTTTTAAACCCATAAAAAACAATAAAGACCGCAGGTTTATAGACCAAATGGTAAACCCAGGCTCATACCCCAAGAAAAATTACCCGCCCAAATACAAAAACTTGCATTAAAAAATGCATTAAAAATTACATTAAAAATGCATTAAAAATGCATTAAAAATGCAAGATACATAGCGGATAAAACATGTTTTAAGAAATTTTATTTTTACAAAGATAAGCTCTCAAGGGCTTTTTGTTCCTCCAACAAATGATGCCTCGAGCAATGTGTTTGAGCTCTCTATATTTTCTCCATTTTTCAAACATTGGAGAAATAATATCTGTGTCGATTCGAAGATCTCTGACAAAATTGCAGTTGTCCAGCTTCAAAATAAGAGGAATTGTTTTTATTTTGGTTCCATGTCTGCGTGCTGCTCGCTCCAAAAATCTGGCCAAAAGTGAAGGCCTACCATCAAATTTAACTTTCTCAAACAAAGGCAAGAGAAAATTAATTTGATATCCCCTAGCTCTGAGTCTGTTAAAAAAATTATTTTTAACAAAAATAAATCCATCCCTGGAGCTTTCTCTAACCAAAAATATGTTGAGTTCACTCATGATAAAGGCCTTTTTCTGATGAACTGGATGATGGGAGGAAGCAGGGATGTATTGGTAGGCATTCATCGGCTTCTGAAACAATTTGGTGCAAAGAATTCCAGTCTGAGCAAAATCAGGTCCCTTAAAAAATGTAGTATCCAGAAGTGTTACTTCAAAATCAGAAATAAATGAAGTAATTTTAATACTGTCATAGAAGGAACCGTAGGCAACAAGAAAACCATTAAGATCCTCCTTAGGGCCATGCCAAACTCCAAT
Organism: Wollemia nobilis; assembly: GCA_028583015.1. Classification (NCBI taxonomy): domain Eukaryota; kingdom Viridiplantae; phylum Streptophyta; class Pinopsida; order Araucariales; family Araucariaceae; genus Wollemia; species Wollemia nobilis. The sequence goes on along the minus strand of JAQPPZ010004345.1, from coordinate 99,823 downwards.
GGCATCATCAATGTATCTTTTATAAAATAAAATATTTTCCACAACAACATTATTAAATACCTGTTCCTCTAGATGACAAAGAAATAAACAAGCATAAACCACAACAAAATTACTTCCCATGGTTGTTCCTCTTATCTGCCTGTATGTTTTCCCTTTGAATTCCAAGTAGTGTTGTGTTAACACTATCTCTGCAAGCCTTACCACAAAGTTTGTCTTGGCCGAATCAAATTCATTCCTCAAAAAATGATGGATGGTTGCCAATCCTTGAGAGGTGGGGATGTTGGGATAGAGGCTCTCAACATCAAAAGAGAAAAGAATGATGTCCTGAGGAAAGGTACGACCATGCAAATATTTAATTAGAGATATGGAATCCAAGAGATGATTTTTTTGCTTCAACAAAATTGGCAAGAGCAGATGATGAAGCCATTTGGAGGCAGGTTCGAGCATGAAACCACAGTAGGAACAGATGGGTCGATCGGAAAGCTTGGGCTTGTGGATTTTGGGGAGCAGGTAAAAGACACACACTCTGGTAGAGGATGGTGTTACTTGGAGCATAAATTTCCTATGGTTTTCTGAAAGCAGATTCCTCCTAAAAGCCCAATCAAGCAAGTCTTGGAGCTGATAAAAAATATCCTGCCAGGGGACTTTGTTCACTTCAGAGTAAACATTTTGATCTGAAAGCTGGGAAAAGCCTTCTAAAATGTACCAGTCCATGGATAAAACACAAACACCCAAGTTTTTATCTACAGGCCTAATGACAATGGATTTGTCATTGGCAAGGGAACAAATGGCAGACCAGATGTGGGATGGAAAAGCACGTTGGCGGGTGGGATTAGCAGCAGATAATTTGTTATTGAGGAATATTTCACCCATGCCAATAATTTCTTCCAAAGGCCTATAAAACTATGAGGGATTAAAACTTGGGTTGGAAACACGAAAAGGATCAATGGGCTTAAGCGGTTTTGGAGGGCCACCTCTCGGTCCAAAGAACCATTCAAGATGAAGACGTCTACAAAATGTTGAAAACTCCTATTTTAGAACCTCTTTGGCCATGGGAGGAGGAACAGGGAGGAACTTTAAACCCAAGCTGAGGGCCTCAATTTCATTCTGGGTAAGTTCTTTGGAGGAAAAATTATGGACAACAAGATTTGTGATTTTGCCATCCATAGCCTAGATAGGACTCCGATAAAAATACTGATGACCAAAATCCTATGGGCTGAAAATTGCGGACCAAGGGGTTATTTTTGGTTTCCGCCACCATTTTGGTGATGGAAGAACCCCTGCCCTTGCTGCTTCTGAACAGATGGGGCAAAACCCTTTCTCGGATTCTCGAAACCAGAGTTGTGGAAATTTCTTCCATTGTCCTGTTGCAATTGTTGCTGCACATAGGAAGTGCGGTTCTGGAAGTTTCTCCCCTTCTTTCATCTTCTTGGAGAAGGGCCCCAAAAGTTTAAATTATGCCCTGTTGTTGTTGTTGCCTTTGTTGTTGTTGTTTCAACTATTTATTCCTTTGTTGTGGTTGTCGTTGTTGTTTGTTTCCATGTTGTGGATGTTGTCGTGATTGCCTTTTCTGTGTAGTAGAGGCTCTTTGGTTTGGCCCTCTATTGTGACTTCTATTCTTGTTGTCTTGTGCCAAAAATTTCTTTTGTGCACCTATGATTAGTTTTTCCAAACGATCAATTTGCTGCTTGATTTCTCTTTTAACCAAGTCGGCTACACTTTCTGTAGCTTCTGACATATTAACTTCTGGGATTTCTGAAGCAGCATTCTCTCGAGCAACTTTGGCTTTCTCTTGTATATATTTTTGGATTTGCATTTCAACTCTCCAAGCTTGAAGCTTTCCCTCAAAAATCTCTTTAATCTGGGATTCCCATTCCAAAGCAATTTCCTGAGAAATTATCTTATATTTATTTATGAAATCTGCAAGAATTTCCTTAATTATCGATAATAAAATATTGGGAATATAATCATTGGCCTGAGCAACTAATTTATCTGTATATTTTTTGAAATTACAGATATATAATTTAGCCATTTCCAAGCGAAATTTTTCTGTGAGGGCCTCTGACTCATCAAAAAATTGTTTATTAATATCTTCATCTAGAAGTTGAAGACGTGGTTTTTCCATTCGTAGGCTATGGGGAACAATGCCTTTGCCCAAATTCTCTTCAAACCGGGCTAGCCTGGAATGGCATTTTTCTACCTTTCTACTCAAAATATTGAATTCTTCGAACCTTGTTTCCAATAACTTGTCCAAAGACTCTAGACATGGAGGAATGCCATGCATTGCACCGATTCCATCTATGAAGGTCCTTCTATCCTGTGTACAAGGAACTCTTCCATTTTGAGCAAAAACTTATGTTTGTGTTAGACCTCTACAAAACTCTTCCATTTTATCTATGTCGAAGACCCGTTCTTCAAGCTCCCAAATTTGCTGTCATGAACCCTCTTGCCGTAGACGCTTGCGAGGAAGATGAACAGGAGAACTGGTGGGACTATCAGGAACTATGGGAGAGGATTCAATATCTGAAATGTCAATAACTGGTAGAGCAACGTGCACCATTAATGGGTAAACTCATTAATAAAAAAAGAAACATGGTGAAGCAGTACTCTAAAAATGTAAACTAGTTTCTGATTCACCAGATCGCAGATGCGCAAGTGAAGAGCATACTCCTAGTGTTACAGGATTTCTGATTCACCAGATCGCATTACATGACAAGTGAAGAGCATAATACCGACAACAAATACGTTTTAGAAAATAGAAAAAAATATTAACACGAGTTAGGAAAGGAACAAAAGACATAAAATTGAATTTTATTTCGAAAAGAAGAAGTAATACAACATCAAAACTCCGAACGCGTTTCGACCTATGGGTCTCATCAGCGGAGTGTGAGTTTAGAAGAAGTACAACACTTCTTTATAAAATCCTAACTCTAGTGGGGGAGCCATAATGTATTACATGTGGGATAAAAAAATTCTTTTTTAAACCCATAAAAAATAATAAAGACCGTAGGTTTATAGACCAAACGGTAAACCCAGGCTCATACCCCAAGAAAAATTACCCACCCAAATACAAAAACTTGCATTAAAAAATGCATTAAAAATTACATTAAAAATGCATTAAAAATGCAAGATACATAGCGGATAAAACATGTTTTAAGAAATTTTGTTTTTACAAAGATAAGCTCTCAAGGGCTTTTTGTTCCTCCAACAAATGATGCCTCGAGTAATGTGTTTGAGCTCTCTATATTTTCTCCATTTTTCAAACATTGGAGAAATAATATTTGTGTCGATTCGAAGATCTCTGACAAAATTGCAGTTGTCCAGCTTCAAAATAAGAGGAATTATTTTTATTTTGGTTCCATGTCTGCGTGTTGCTCGCTCCAAAACTCTGGCCAAAAGTGAAGGCCTACCATCAAATTTAACTTTCTCAAACAAAGGCAAGAGAAAATTAATTTGATATCCCCTAGCTCTGAGTCTGTTAAAAAAATTATTTTTAACAGAAATAAATCCATCCCTGGAGCTTTCTCTAACCAAAAATTTGTTGAGTTCACTCATGATAAAGGCCTTTTTCTGATGAACTAGATGATGGGAGGAAGCAGGGATGTATTGGTAGGCATTCATCGGCTTCTAAAACAATTTGGTGCAAAGAATTCCAGTCTGAGCAAAATCAGGTCCCTTAAAAAATGTAGTATCCAGAAGTGTTACTTCAAAATCAGAAATAAATGAAGTAATTTTAATACTGTCATAGAAGGAACCGTAGGCAGCAAGAAAACCATTAAGATCCTCCTTAGGGCCATGCCAAACTCCAATGGCATCATCAATGTATCTTTTATAAAATAAAATATTTTCCACAACAACATTATTAAATACCTGTTCCTCTAGATGACAAAGAAATAAACAAGCATAAACCACAACAAAATTACTTCCCATGGTTGTTCCTCTTATCTGCCTGTATGTTTTCCCTTTGAATTCCAAGTAGTGTTGTGTTAACACTATCTCTGCAAGCCTTACCACAAAGTTTGTCTTGGCCGAATCAAATTCATTCCTCAAAAAATGATGGATGGCTATCAATCCTTGAGAGGTGGGGATGCTAGGATAGAGGCTCTCAACATCAAAAGAGAAAAGAATGATGTCTTGAGGAAAGGTATGACCATGCAAATATTTAATTAGAGATATGGAATCCAAGAGATGATTTTTTTGCTTCAACAAAATTGGCAAGAGCAGATGATGAAGCCATTTGGAGGCAGGTTCGAGCATGAAACCACAGTAGGAACAGATGGGTCGACCGGAAAGCCTGGGCTTGTGGATTTTGGGGAGTAGGTAAAAGACACACACTCTGGCAGAGGATGGTGTTACCTGGAGCATAAATTTCTTGTGGTTTTCTGAAAGCAGATTCCTCCTAAAAGCCCAATCAAGCAAGTCTTGGAGCTGATAAAAAATATCCTACCAGGGGACTTTGTTCACTTCAGAGTAAACATTTTGATCTGAAAGCTAGGAAAAGCCTTCTAAAATGTACCAGTCCATGGATAAAACACAAACACCCAAGTTTTTATCTGCAGGCCTAATGACAATGGATTTGTCATTGGCAAGGGAACAAATGGTAGACCAGATGTGGGATGGAAAAGCACGTTGGCGGGTGGGATTAGCAGCAGATAATTTGTTATTGAGGAATATTTCACCCATGCCAATAATTTCTTCCAAAGGCTTATAAAACTATGAGGGATTAAAACTTGGGTTGGAAACATGGAAAGGATCAATGGGCTTAAGCGGTTTTGGAGGGCCACCTCTCGGTCCAAAGAACCATTCAAGATGAAGACGTCTACAAAATGTTGAAAACTCCTATTTTAGAACCTCTTTGGCCATGGGAGGAGGAACAGGGAGGAACTTTAAACCCAAGCTGAGGGCCTCAATTTCATTCTGGGTAAGTTCTTTGGAGGAAAAATTATGGACAACAAGATTTGTGATTTTGCCATCCATAGCCCAGATAGGACTCCGGTAAAAATACCGATGACCAAAATCCTGTGGGCTGAAAATTGTGGACCAAGGGGTTATTTTTGGTTTCCACCACCATTTTGGCGATGGAAGAACCCCTGCCCTTGCTACTTCTGAACAGATGGGGCAAAACCCTTTCTCGGATTCTCGAAACCAGAGTTGTGGAAATTTCTTCCATTGTCCTGTTGCAATTGTTGTTGCACATAGGAAGTGCGGTTCTGGAAGTTTCTCCCCTTCTTTCATCTTCTTGGAGAAGGGCCTCGAAAGTTTAAATTATGCCCCTATTGTTGTTGCTGCCTTTTTTGTTGTTGTTTCAACTATTTATTCCTTTGTTGTGGCTGCCATTGTTGTTTGTTTCCATGTTGTGGATGTTGTCGTGATTGCCTTTTCTATGTAGTAGAGGCTCTTTGGTTTGGCCCTCTATTGTGACTTCTATTCTTGTTGTCTTGTGCCAAAAATTTCTTTTGTGCACCTGTGATTAGTTTTTCCAAACGATCAATTTGTTGCTTGATTTCTCTTTTAACCAAGTTGGCTACACTTTCTGTAGCTTCTAACATATTAACTTTTGGGATTTCTGAAGCAGCATTCTCTCGAGCAGCTTTGGCTTTCTCTTGTATATATTTTTGGATTTGCATTTCAACTCTCCAAGCCTGAAGCTTTCCCTCAAAAAGCTCTTTAATCTGGGATTCCCATTCCAAAGCAATTTCTTGAGAAATTGTCTTATATTTATTTATGGAATCTGCAAGAATTTCCTTAATTATCGATAATAAAATATTGGGAATATAATCATTGGCCTAAGCAGCTAATTTATCTGTATATTTTTTGAAATTATAGATATATAATTTAGCCATTTCCAAGCAAAAAATTTTTGTGAGGGCCTCTGACTCATCAAAAAATTGTTTATTAATATCTTCATCTGGAAGTTGAAGACGTGGTTTTTCCATTCGTAGGCTATGGGGAACAATGCCTTTGCCCAAATTCTCTTCAAACCGGGCTAGCCTGGAATGGCATTTTTCTGCCTTTCTACTCAAAATATTGAATTCTTCGAACCTTATTTCCAACAACTTGTCCAAAGACTCTGATGTGGAGGAATGCCACGCATTGCACCGATTCCATCTATGAAGGTCCTTCTATCCTGTGTACAAGGAACTCTTCCATTTTGAGCAAAAACTTATGTTTGTGTTAGACCTCTACAAAACTCTTCCATTTTATCTATGTCGAAGACCCATTCTTCAAGCTCCCAAATTTGCTGCCATGAACCCTCTTGCCGTAGATGCTTGCGAGGAAGATGAACAGGAGAATTGGAGGGACTATCAGGAACTATGGGAGAGGATTCAATATCTGAAAGGTCAATAACTGGTAGAGCAGTGTGCACCATTAATGGGTAAACTCATTAATAAAAAAAGAAACATGGTGAAGTAGTACTCTAAAAATGTAAACTAGTTTCTGATTCACCAGATCGTAGATGCGCAAGTGAAGAGCATACTCCTAGTGTTGCAGGATTTCTGATTCACCAGATCACATTACATGACAAGTGAAGAGCATAATACCGACAAAAAATATATTTTAGAAAATAGAAAAAAATATTAACACGAGTTAGGAAAGGAACAAAAGACACGAAATTGAATTTTATTCCGAAAATAAGAAGTAATACAACATCAAAACTCCGAACGTGTTTCGACCTATGGGTCTCATCAGTGGAGTGTGAGTTTAGAAGAAGTACAACACTTCTTTATAAAATCCTAACTCTAGTGGGGGAGCCATAATGTATTACATGTGGGATAAAAAAATTCTTTTTTAAACCCATAAAAAATAGTAAAGACCGCAGGTTTATAGACCAAACGGTAAACCCAGGCTCATACCCCAAGAAAAATTACCCGCCCAAATACAAAAACTTGCATTAAAAATGCATTAAAAAATGCATTAAAAAATGCATTAAAAATTACATTAAAAATGAATTAAAAATGCAAGATACATAGTGGATAAAACATGTTTTAACATGGGGGACCATTTCTTCTGCCCCCTAGGGGGCTATATAGGTGACTTTCTATGAAATTCTTGTTCCACTTCCCTACATCCTTTCCCTGGCCTTGTCCTAGGTCCTTTATCCTGTATCAGCTTCTCTGGCACTTCCTCAACCCTTTCTTCTTGGTAGGATGGTGTTGCAAATGATATCTTTTAGGTGGGATATCATTGATCCAATGTTTTACCCCTTCCCTTGCCCTATGGTGGGGTTTTCCTTCGGTGCCTGGGTCCTGGGATGGTTTTGGATTCTTCCTTGGGACTTTTCCTAGGTTTTTTGGGTTGTTCAAGGATTTTTTCCTTGGATTTCCTAGTTTTTCCTAGGTTTTTTAGGTGTCTTCTTGACGTTTGCCCATGGAGGATATTCAGTTGGAAATGTTGGGGCTATAGGAATGTGGCTTCATGAGCAATTTTACACAACATCCTTTTGGTATTGGAGAGGACCATGTGCTTTCTTATTTGACTTTGCTCTTCAAGATCGATATTGTGAGCCCAACAGGATTTTAGTTTCTTTTGTGGCATACCTAGAGGGCCTCTATTTTCCTTGTTGTTATTTCCTTGCAGGTCTTCATCATCTATTTTCCTAAAGTTTTTTTATGGCGATGTTGAAGGTTGTCTGGGATTTCTAGCTACATCCTTTATTTTTGGGCTTCATCGTTTGCAGTTGGGCTTCCTCATGACTCCTTCCTCTTGGGTTTCTTGGGAAATTTCCCATATTTTTCCTACAAAGTGATGTTTTGCTTCTACTTCTTCCTCTATTGGGCTGACATCCTTGAAGGATTATTTCTTCTTTGCATGAGGACTTTGTGGCCTATGGAGTTCCTTTATCTACTTATCCACTTTTCAAGCTATGTTCCAATGCTTGAGGATTTCTTGGCCTGATGAAATACTCATAGGGTTGTTCCACATTTCAAGCTTGCAAGGGAATCGATTTTTCTCAGTCCGAGTGATCCTACGACATCCCTAGTTACTTCCCATCCTTTTTCAGGTGGGATTTTTTGTAAATTTAGTTTCTTTGCTCCACCCTTTGGTTTCGGGTGGTTTTTATGCTCTTAGTTGGTTTTACCCTATGTGGGAAAGTTGTTTTTTCTTATGGTTTCTAGTTTCCCATGGGTGGTTTGGTGTCTATTTCTCTTTCCCTACCTTGGGATGGTTCAAATTTTAATTTAGGTTCCTCATTTATTTTCTCACTTTTGGGAAGTTTTAAAATTTGATTTTAGGCAGGTTTTCCATTGTCTCCTACTACCTTCTCCTTTCTTGCCTAGCAGGATTTTCAAATTTTATACAACATTTTTTTCCTCATGACTTTCCTGATTTCTTTCCTAAAGGTGTTCCTCAAGGCTTTCCTCAAGCCTTTCCTGATGTCCTTCCTTGGACTGTTCCTCTTGAAGTTTGATGTAATCAGGTTTTGGGATCCTTGATAAAAATCCACTTTTAATTCAACTTAACTTACCAAAAAAAAACATGTTTTAAGAAATTTTGTTTTTACAAAGATAAGCTTTCAAGGGTTTTTTGTTCCTCCAAAAAATGATACCTCAAGCAATGTGTTTTAGCTCTCTATATTTTTTCCATTTTTAAAACATTGAAGAAATAATATTTGTGTTGATTCAAAGATCTCTAACAAAATTGCAGTTTTCCAGCTTTAAAATAAGAGGAATTGTTTTTATTTTGGTTCCATGTCTACGTGTTGCTTGCTCCAAAAATCTGGCCATAAGTGAAGGTCTACCATCTGTAGACACCTAAAATGTATCATTTTTAGGAGACTACTCATATGGGCATATTCATAGACCATATGAATGATCTTGGGCATTTCCAAGAGCTAGCAATGGTCTTAACCACTCAAACAAGGTAGTTCTAGCCCATTCAGGCTTAGCCGCTCTCAAGTAGAGTGGTTGCCACACCTAGCTGTTGAAGTTGATAATGGCCACACCTAGCTACTCAAATGAGAAGTGGCTAGTACCATGCACATTTTTGCCATGAATACAGACCCATATCACGTAGTTTGACTATATTTTTGTATTGTTTATGGGTAAATTTTTGCCTAGAAATTCCAAAGCTCCTCTTAACTGCCCCTTCAATACCAATATGTGATTGATGCTTGCCCCAAAATATGGTTAGTTGCATGCAAATTTGGAGTTGGCTTCCCTAGGAATCCAAGATCCAGATTTGGACCTGAAGGAGAAAAAAAGCCACATATGGCTTCTCCCAAGAAGAAAAAAAGATCCGTAATTTTCAAAGTTTAAGAAACAAAGCCCTATCAGATTGGAGAGCGAATAGTTGTACCTTAAAGAAGCAATGAAGTGCTATCTTACTAATAAGAGACTACACATTCACTATCTAGATCCACTATTATTCACTGCCAACAAGTGTACTAAGACACAACTGGTGACCCTTGAACATAAATTGAAGCAAAGGAGATAGTCCCACAACCCCTTAGATCATGAGAAGGAAAGCTTCATTTCACATCCGCTATCTTGGATAGTGGCCCGTAGGCATACTTTAGGGAATTAGATATTGTTCTCCTTTGTTCTAGCCTAGATTCATTTACTGCTTTGTTTCATTAATTAGCATAACTTAGATATGATTTCTTAAGCACCTTTGCATCGTATTTCCAAGTTATCTATGCATTATTTGCTTAGTTTTTTCTTGTATTTCAATATTATCATGATAATTTATCTTAGTTATCAGATTTTCTAATAAGAGCCTCTTTTGAAGAGGCAACTTGTACTACTAATTGTGCTTTGTTGTTTTCATATCTACAAATATAGGTTCACAGGATCATTTTTAAAGTATACAGAGCATGATATCCTTGCTAGATGAGATTAGGATAAGGAGGCATCTATAATCCCTCAGAAAATTTTGTGTGTGATATTGGGAGGCCTGGGAAAGCGCATCATCCTCTTGCAGGGGATACATTCATTGTCACCCCACTTGTAATTTTTTGTATCAAAAAGAGTATCCCTCAGAGGAACGTACATGTAACCAAGATTTAGAAGCATTAATGAAAAGAGTCCTTCTTTGCTTATTATTATCTTGTTATATGTGGTTGCATGCTCCTTTTAATTTTCATTTGATAAATAATAATAACATTACAAGTAGGGTAAGTGTGGTGCGCACTTCTCGAGGTCACACAGATGGTGATCAATATGGGATACCCACCAGTTTTTTATTTTATTATTGATTTATTGATATTTTTTGGGTTTTCTATGTGCAAGCTTGGCTACTCTAGTCAACAACGGCCAATAGAGCTTAGCCTCTCCTACTGTTAGCAGCTAGAATCAGTCACTGTGGTCAATAGTGATAAAAAAAAAAGTACAATAGAGGACATCTAGCTCATAATCAGACTTGGATTTGAGGTTGGTAGCATTATTTGTTTCTTTGTGTTTTTTTGTTAGTAGCCTTTTTCCAAAAAACAATAGCCTAAATCACATTTGCTTTAATTAAATAAAATATAAGAAAATGAAGAATGGGAAAAGGAAAAATGCATTTGATATTTCTTAGGATTCTATTTAGTTTTCTCTAGGTTCTATTAGGAACAACGGGCCTCTACTTTTAAGGTATGCCCTAGTCTCCAGCGTGTTAGGCTCCTATGTGTTTAAGTTTTCTTACATGTGTCCTGTCTAGTGGTCATTTCATCATAAAGTAAGAATTGCATCAAAGTCATTTAGATTAATTAGATATGCACTTTCTAAATTCAAAAACATTATTTTTAGGCATGTAGAGGAATGATCATGAATGCTCTCTGATGCATAGCTCTTAAGTAAAATCTAAAAAAATTACACACACCATACACCATTTTAATGCCAATGAGTTGGAGGTCAATATCAACCACTGGTAGAGATCCAGTGAGGTGGCTTTCATCTCCATCCATTGCCTCAAATTCCATGTACCCTTTATTTTTGGCCAACATTCGATCCAAGAACCATCATAACCCATGGAAAATCTACACGTATCTCTCTTCAAAGAGGTATATCGCTGACTATGGGAAAATTGGATGAGGACCAGGAGGACCTGTGCTTCCTAACCATGTGTGGAATTCATTATCATACATTATAGGTTGGATTACACAACATGGATTTCATCACTAGGTTCTTGAGCTATGAGTATAAAGGTGAAAACCACTTGAACATAAGAATATCATCCAATGAAATGCAAAAAATATAACACAAGGTCTTATTGGTATACAACACATAAAAACACATAAAACAGCTTAGGAAACACACATAAATCCTTAAATAAGAGAAACATCTACTTGCTTTGTTTATGTGGTTTAGAATTCACTTAAGAATATAACTCATAAGTCATCATGGTATACACACGGAGCAACCACCCTTGATCCAACATCGAGGCAGGAATTGATGCTCCATACACTCACAGTCATACTGGCATTGAGTCACCCACCCATAATGTCATCGAATGAAGTTTGGCAAGTCTTAGGGGTGACAAATCAACCCTTGGGGGACTCCTCGAGAAACCCCAATGAGAGAGCCACATCGTACTCCCTCATCACACAGACATGAGGAGACCTCATTGCCTCTATCATTACTTATACACACAAAGGCATCATGACCTCCCTCATCACACCGATATGAGGAGACCTTAGAGCATTCCTAATCACATAGACATGTGGAGGCATCATGGCCTTCCTCTTCACCTAGACATGAGGAGGCATCATGACCTACACATCACACAAGCATGAGAATACCTCAAGACCTTTCTCATCACACAAATATGAGGAGACCTCAAGGTCTTCATCATCGCACAGACATGTGGAGGCATCACGACCTCCCTCGCCACATAGACATGTGGAGGCATCAAGACCTCCATCATCACATAGGCATGTAGGGGCTGCAAGGTCCCAAAATTCATATGATACACTTAGGATAGATTAGCCCACTAAGTGGTAAGACATTAGGGCTAAGCTCAGTCATAGATCCAAAACATCATATAGCATCCCTATAGACGGTAGGGTGCCCCTATATTATGACCTCATTAGTGCTAATGGGACTCTAGAGGATCAACCATGGAGGACTAGACAACTTGATGAGTTAGATCAAGTTCCCTCCATACCAGCTCCAATAAGCATTGTTACTGCACATTCTACTTTAGGAATTTTATGTAGCATAACTACTAGACACACCAATGGAATAGGGGAAGCTTGAAAGCATCCCGAAATCACATATACTAACTCTAATCATGGGGGTACATAGCATAGATTACAATGCATAGAATAGATCACCCTGATAATCAAGGGTAAGGACATAGCAGGGGCCTCTCCAAAAGGCCTAACTATTTGAACTCCTCACACAGAGTTAGAAAGACATGAACCTTCAGTAGCAGGTCCATCTGACTACATATGTAGATTGGAATAAGCGTTGTGCATTGAGTGAGAGTATGTAAATACTCTTGAGCAAGAAGAACAAAGAGAAATATGCCTGTGCCTACATGAGCAACACTTGAGAGAAGAAAAAATTGAGTGTGAAGAGCAAGTTGATATGCTGGTGTGAGCCAACATACATATAGGTGGTGAGGGATATCAAAATAATAGATGTACCAATTCTCAAATAGAAATATGCACTAGGAAAAGAGATGAGTACACTCACCATGGCTCGTAACATCAAAAACACTTGGATCTTGAATAAATGCAACTAAATGAGGAATAGGTAAGGATGGAATATGAGGATCAAACATATCCTGAGCCTCCTCCTATGATCAGGAGGGATGAGTACAAATCCCCAAGTTGGGCAAACACAGGATTACCTCCTTTACCACCGTGAGTAGACCTTCAAGAATATGATATTATTGCCTTGAAGGCATACCAAACACTCATTGAGAGAGTCAAATATCTTGAAAAGTAGGACACCATTGGGTAGAATCCAACTCTAAGTAAGATACACAAACATCCTATGTGCCCATCAATCCCAAGCCCTGCATACCCTAGGCATTTTGAGATGCCTAGGCTATACAAGTTTAAGATATAGGAGGACATGCAAGGACACATCATAAATTTCATAAATGTGTGCTTCCACCTTAAGTAGAATTATCACCTATTGCTTAAAATGTTCATCATGACATTCTCAGGCGTAAAAACTCGGTGGTTCAACCAGTTGCCCAAGCATAGCATCACCAGTTTTGAGCAGTTGGTTAATGCATTTCTGGAATGTTTCTTCTTCGGTACCAATAGGAAGGTGAACCTGTACGATCTAGCTAATTTAAAGTAGTATGATTATGAGCCATTTATGGGCTATGGGGATAGGTAGAGAAAAGTCATGGTAAATATATCATTCTCTGTTCCCAACGAGGAGCTCATCCAAATGTTCACAAAGAGCTATGAAAAATATATCTCATTTTTATTACAATTGTAGTAGTATGAATCATTCAAATAATCCTTGGCTCAAGCTAAGCTTATAGAAGATATAAAGGTTGATGAAGGAGATCTCAAGATCCGAAACAAGGAGTGGAGCAAGAACAACCATAATGAAAAAATAAACAAAAGCAAGCCAATCCTGCTTAGGTTAATCAGGTTGTACTGACCATGCCAAAGGATGGGAATGGAAAAAAAACCTAGAATTATCAATCTCAGCCCCCGTCGGTCAATTACAATCCTTAGAAAAACTAGGGTCATAACAAAGAGCATAATCCACCTCATTATTTCATGCCTTTGTCTGAATTGATGCAATCAATCTTTAATTAAATGAACGATGCATAGAGAATCATATTTACTGATGTACAACTCTGAGACCCTAATCTTCCCAAGCCTAGGGGATATAGGAAAGACCAATACTACCAATATCATAGAATGCAAGGGCATGACATCAAAAATTGTATAGGATTCAAGAAAGTCATGCAAAACATGATTGAAAGGGGTGAGCTAAAAGTTGACAACCTGCTAGCACCTGATAATAGAGATATGGGTATATTCAGGAACCCATTGCCAAATCATGAAGCCCTTAGAGATCAGGGTTCCCAAGTCAATTAAGTCCAAGTTGAGCCACCCACTCATCAGAATGGTTGATATTGTCAATGTGGCAACTAGGAGTCGATGATATGGTCAACCACAACATTCAAAAGTGCCTATTCATATCTTGGTTGCACCTCGATAGAGACAGGTGCAAAACAACCCTCTAGGTCTACCATCATGACTTATGGTAACTATTTAGAGTAGACTGGAAAAAAATATACAAACAACTTCGACCAAGTTGTTAATTTATGACCTCATACAACAATCCCTTAAGCACATGGATACTTTGATGGAGATCTTGATGTCAATCGAGCTTCAACCCTAGAACCCAAATGCATTCACACACTTCGTTGGGCAAGTGCAACAGTGCCAAGAGTTGGTGATCCATTTCTATGATCATGAAATCAAGGTGTTTTCTACTACCCTAGAAGACCCACCATTGCACATCATCACATAAATTAATGACATACCTTCTAAGAAGGTTCTGATTGATACATGTCATCGATCAACATCATCACCACAAAGGCTATAGGGAACCTAAATATCCCTAGATCCAACATTGTCTTGACCTCTTATACACTAAGGGCTTTCAATGATGCATTGTGATCCATAGTGGGTATAGTCATTCTACCTATAAATGTAGGACATATGACCATCCCCATGATGTGTCATGTGTTGGAAGGTGCAATGCAATATAATATCCTCTTAGAGCATCCTTGGATAAGGGACATGTAGTTTGTTCCTTCAATCTTGCACCAATACATCAAGTATGTGCATGAGGAACAGGTCCATGTAGTTCCATTAGATGAAAAGCCATTTAAATACATGCATCAGGTCAATCTATCAAGGGAATTTGTCCTTCTATCAACACACTTATACATAAGGTCTTCATTCTCAACCATGCAACCCAAAAATAAGACCAAATCAGTGTGAGGTGACCCATCCACATCGACACCACCTCCTGCCTCTAAGGCTACTAGAACTTTTGAGAAGCCTTCAACATATAAAGTCAAAGATACTTAGAAGCTGAAAGAACTCCTAGGGAGGAATGACCAAAAGAGATTCCAACCATAGTGGTAGAAGAGATTCTGAATCCCATGGAGGAGGGAGATCCTCAAGCAATATTTGAGGAGGTACCTCAGACTACCTTGCCTACTTTGTCAACAACATCATCTATGCCACAAGTGACAGTTCACTTAGCTAATGTAGGGCTAGGTTAATATCTCATGAAGAATGTGGCTTTCATGTCTATTATTGATTCTACACAAGATATGGGGCAGCCAAGAGTCCCAAGATTGCCGATAGGGATAGTAGTGCCATTAGGAATTCTCCCTAGCCAAACCAATTTCATTTATGCTGGTTTGGACTATGCCCATACTACTTCTAATATTGAAGAGGATGAGGATGAACCATTCACCACAAATGTTCTTTACTTTTTGAATCCTGATTTTACCCTTAGGTACTTTGAGTAGTGCCATTGTCATGGCTATGGCTTAGGTTTGTACGAGCAAGGGCATCAAAATTCATTCGAGTTGCATTATTAATTGCCCACTGATAGGTTTGGTTTAGGGTATCATATTTAGAGCCACAATGATTCATTGGAAGCAACCCTAGATATGTTAAGATTAGGGATCAAGGAAGACATTGAATAGGACCCCAATCAACCCCCTAGCAGAAACTATTGGGGTAATGAATGGGTGTTGATGGTCAATATCACACTACCTAATGAGTATTACCCTGATGCCTCTCCCAAAGCATGTCCATAAAGAATCATCCTATGGGAGTATAAACCAATTCACGACTATGAGCGAGAGGAATATGAGTATGTCTCAAGTGGAGATAAAGAGGAAACCGGTTTGGCTCATCATGGGCCTCAATATGTCCAAATCCTCACTTGGTTTGGCCATGCAGAGAGTGGATACATCTCAAATTATAATGGATAAATGTTGTATGAGAGTGGCTATGAGTCAAAGGACTCAATAGAGATGGCCTATCTTGGGCCTAGACATGAACACCACATCATAGGGCTAGAAGAAAATGATAATGGATTCTTCATAAGCGATGATGACTATGAAGATGAAACTGAAGTGGCCTACCTTAAGCATCAGCAGGCAAGTCACCGCCCCATCATAGGGACAGAAATGAATGTCAATGGTTTCTTTATAATAAATGAAAAATTTGAGGATGAGACTAATACTACTTAACTTTTGTCTCATCGCTTATGTCAAGTCAATCAGCTTGTTGAAAGGGATGCAATGCTCCGTGCCATGGATCCTGGTCTTCGCTTCTTGGGAAGACCAGTAAACCTGAATTTCATCTATCGTAGGGTCTTCCCAGATCTTCCAATATTTAGAGAGCTACTGTTGCCTAAAAATCCCATCATCTCATTTATTCATAGACTAGATCCTAAGATCCCCATCCCCTAGAGCCACATATCGGGTATGGAAGGCAAACCACTAATGAAGAGTTTCACACATGTGATCCTGAATATTTCATTCCATCCAACAACATGATCTCCATTGATTTGACCACTCCACTCCATAATCTAGTCGATCCTTCAACACCATTGCTTCTTAACTTAGATGCTATTTATTGGGATCATGTTGAATCACCCTTAGAGCATGAAGATTTCTTCCCTAATGAAGAAATGCTACAACCATTCCATTTTGCATCAGTCTACGCACATGATGTCTATCATGCTCATCTAAATCTTGATTCAGTTAGATCCCAAAACCCAACAGATGACATTCACTTAATTTCCACTCCTCACCAACTAGAGGATGGGTCACACATGGCAATAGAGGAGACTTTTGAAGTGGACAACAATGATGATCCTTATCAACCAAATAAATTCAAGTTTTAAGAGATCTTATATCCAGAAGAATAGACCATCATAATTCCTCTATTAAAATAGAGACCAAATCTCTTTTCTTGGACCTACAAATACATGTTGGGACTAGATCTGAAATTGGTTTTCCATAACTTTTGTTGGACCCCACAAAGAAACTAATCAAGCAGAAGCTTAGAAAGATGCATCCAACCATCAATTTTATGGTCAATAATGAGTTGTAAAAACTATTGGATGTAGTCTTTATTGTTCCCATTGACTATCCAGAATGGGTATCAAACATGGTACCCATAGGAAAACCTGATGGAAGAATCTACATTTGCATAGATTTTAGGGATCTCAATAAGACAACACCCAAGGATTCATTGTCGTTGTCAAACATATATGCTATTGTAGATGCAACTGTAGGTCATGAGATTCTCTCCCTAATGGATGGATTTTTTGGAGACAATCAAATTTATATTAAACCCAAAGACCAGCATAAAACCACATTCACCACTCCATGGGGGAAATTTTACTATAAAATGATGCCATTTGGTCTTAAAAATACTGGTGCCACATATCAGCGGGCTATGACATACATTTTCCATGACTATATGTATAATATCTTGGAAGACTATATCAAAGACTTACTGGCCAATTCATTGCTATGTGAAGAACATGTTGAGACACTCATAAAGGTCTTCAATCACCTAATTGAGCACAATGTTAGGTTGAATCCCAAGAAATACGTCTTTGGTGTAACTTCTAGAAAACTCTTGGGATTCATCGTTTCTAAAAGAGGCATCAAGGTAGACCCATCAAAGGTAAAGTCTATCCTAGAAATGTCCCTACCCATGAACATCAAAGAACTAAGAAGCCTACAGGGCAAAGTATCATCCATAAAGTGATTCATCATGCAACTATCAAAAAAATATTGATCCATGAATCAACTATTGCAAAAGGGGGTCCCATTACAATGGGATTAAGAATGTCAGCAAGCCTTTGCTGAAATCAAGAAGTACCTGGAAACACTACCAGCTCTAACTCCACCAAGGCTAGATGTGCCATTCCTATTATATATATGCTATTGATTTTTCTTTGGGCACCATGTTGGCCCAAAAGAATGTGCAAGATAAAGAGCAAGAGATATATTACATCAGTTTCACCTTGGTAAGCTATAATATAGGATATGCATATGTAGAAAATTTGTTCTTAGTAGTGGTCTTTAAAACCAAGAAATTGTGCCACTACATGTTGAGTCATATGACATATGTAATATCCAAACAAAATCCTTTGTAGTATATGATGAGCAAGACATACCATAATACACACACTGCAAAGTGGATCATGCTATTTATAGAATTCAATATGGAATTCATAATCCAAAATTCCATCAAGGGACAAGTCATAGTTGATCAGTTGGCTGAGGTATCTCTTCATAATAGTAGGCCCATCACCATAGAACTTTATGATTATGTCATCTTTGCATTTTCTGAAGAACCCAAACTAGAAGAACCTAAAAACAAAGATGACATGACTTTGTTCTTCGATGGTTCGAAGTGTGAGTAAGGGGTGGTGCAGGGATTATATTTTTCATTCCACAAGGTGCTCCAATACCCTTGTATTTAAGCTATAGTTTCCTTGCACAAATAACAATACCGAATACGAGGCCCTAATATTGGGTCTCCAAACAACCATCGCTACGAAAATCAAGAGGATGAACATATTTGGTGACTTCTTACTCATATTCAACCAAGTTAAATGATTTTTTCAATGCTGGGATCCAATCCTAAAATATTACATCAAGGCAATCCCTCGTACGTCAAAAAAATTCATAGACACCATGGAAAATTTAGGATTCTTGATCCCTCAGAATCTATCTACTAATTTCACTATCATTCATGTTAATATGCTCTCACACTTAGCAATTCACCGTGAGGCTTTTTATAACAAAGAATCAGTCAACATGATTCATATAGAGTCACACCATGATTAGTTTTGTAAAGCTAGGAACTTTTTAAAAGGTGGATTGGGAATCTTTGATCTCGCAAGGTCCTATGGGGAATGGTACCACCATTTACCATAAGGTTATTTCTCAATATGTATTTGTGAACATCAAATCACAAGAGAGATAGGCCATCTTGTAGGTCAAGGTTGTGGCTTATCAGGATTGGTTTTCCTAGTTACAAGATTTTCTTAGACTTGGAATCATCCCATAAGAACTATCGCATGTCAAAAGATGAACATTAAAGTAGAAATTGATAATATATGTCTTAATAGGAGGCATATTATATCATTGAAGATATGATGGAGTCCTCCTTCATTACTTAGAACCTCAAGAATCACCTTGGTAAATTTCACAAACTCATGATGGTACATATGGTGGCCACTTCAATGGCATGGCCATTGTCAAGCACATCCTTTGAATGGATTATTACTAACCCACCATGGAGAAGGATTTTTGTGAGTATGTCAAGAAATACGTTAAATTTCAACATCATGTAAATCTAACACACCTGCCATCTCAAGCCTTACAACCCATTCAAGCGGCTTGGCCATTTTATCAGTGGGGTTTTGAATTAATTGAAAATATCTCACACCATCTTTGGGCTGACACACATTTATCTTAATGACCACTAAGTACTTCACCAAATGAATGGAAGTGGTCCCCTTAACTTCGATAATTGGTCCTTGGATTACGAATTTCCTGCTCCACAATATCATCTGTTGTTTTGGAGCACCTTTCAAAATAATCTTGAATAATGGTCCATATTTCAAAAACAAAAATATGTGGGCCTTAATGTTCAAATAAACATTCAACATAGTTTTTCAACACAATACTATCCATAGTAAATGGGCAAGTAGAAGCCTCAAACAAGATAATAGTAGCCATATTAAAGAAGATGGTGAAATAAAATCATAAATATTGGCATTTGCAACTACCCCTTGCATTATGGGCTTACAAGACTAGCATACAGACTCCCATTGGGGCAACCCTATTTTTTCTTGTGTATGTAATTGAGGCCATTATGCCTTTAGAGTTGGAAATTCCAACATTACGCATCGCATTGAGAGAGTTCATTAATGACAACACCACGTAGCAAGCTCACTTGGATTAGTTGACCCTCTTGGATGAACAGTGCATTAATGCTCTCGAGCATCTTTGCATTTACCAAAACCGTCTAACCCAAGCTTATAACAATAAAGTCCATATAAGAGACTTTAAGGTTGGGGATCTTGTGCTTTAAGAGAACCAACAAAACTCAAATCTTCCTTTGCACCTATGAGACAAATTTATAGCCAACTGGATAGGTCCTTATATCATCTTCGAGAATATTGTACCTGGGGCATATCGCCTAACATCTCTAAAAGGAGTTGATGATCCATAGCCTCTCAAAATTATTCATCTAAGGGCATTTCACACATAAGCACAACAAAATATCAAAAACATTCAAATAAATTTTCAATTTTCAAAAATAATAGAAAACCTTAATGCAAAAGGCTCCAAAGGCATCTTAAAGCCCTTTGGTCAAACCACAAAAGGCTCCTTAAATATCTTTGGTAAATTCACAAAAGGTTCCAAAGTCATCTTAAAGCCATTTGGTCAAATCACAAAAGGCTATAAGGGCATATTAAAGCCCTTTGGTCAATTCAAAAAACTTCAAAAGGCTCCAAAGGCATATTAAAGCCCTTTGGTCAAATCACAAAAGGCTCTAGAGGCATCTTAAATCCCTTTGGTCAAATCACAAAATGCTCCAAGGGCATCTTAAAGCCCTTTGGTCAAACACAAAAGGCTCCAAGGGCATATTAAAGCCTTTTGGTCAAATAACAAAAGGCTCCAAAGGCATATTAAAGCCCTTTGGTCAAATCAAAACACAAAAGTTCAAAAACATTCAGAATAATCAAAATTAAAAAAAAAAACATTACAAAACACAAAAATACAAAAACCTTTGCATTCTGGATTCATCTAATTGCATTTCATTTTTGCATGACCACCCAGTACACTTGCACTAGAATGCATTTTTATATAGGTAATATTACAAATGGCACCACATTATACATCAATCATGCATCTTAAAAATCCATCATCATCCATAACCCATGTGTGTAACTATGTTTTCAACACAATCCCTCCTATTGCCATAAGGAATTTACTAGGATTTTTTGGTCACTCAGCCATACCTAATGGTTTTATCAAACTTTGTAGAAAGTTATCGTTGCTTTGGATAGATGAGGTTTGCTTTTGATAGCACCTGGTATATTTTAGAATCCCATCACTAATAAAAATATTAAGATCCTAGTTGGTACAAGGGAAAGATGAACATTGCGAAGTGGTATTGGGTATCCTAAGGTGAAAAGTGTATCTTGCTCATCCCCCTGTGTGACCAATTTGAAAACACTGAGAATTGGCAAAAGGACAAGTTCACTTCTACCCAAAGAAATCCCTTGCTTTGAAAAAAAAAGGAAAGATCTTGTACAAAGCAAAAGTTTAAAAGCAAAATAAATAGTGATTATCATCACTACATAAATCCCTTTATCGAAAGAAAACAAAAATTCAAAATAATAGTGATTATCATCACTATGCATGAGCAAGTATCCCAATAAATATGAAGAAAATAAGGGATTATTGAAATTGAATCCTTGGAAGTCTCAACATAGATGAACCTTAAGGTATTATTACACACGATGATATGTCTATCACATTAGCATCTTGTATTTTTATAGACCAATGTTTGCATGTGGATGGGATAGCTTTGGGTGTCTTGTATCACCTAAGTAGTCTAATCCAACCGAGGCCAACTTAGGATCGGGCTGAACATTTGAGGATCCACAGTACAAAAATGGGCTAAATGAATCCTGCCTAGAATTGGGGTATGCTTATGTTTTATCTAATATATTCATTTGCACACACAGGGATAATGAGTATATAGGTTTTTATAATATAACTTTATTCTCCATAAGCTCTGTATAATTAGTATACAAATTTTGATGGAGCAACTAGGGTGTTTGAGTCACATAGAAAACCTCAAAAATCCCCTCATAGCAACAAGTCATATCATCAATCAAATCATTAAACTTTCTTTATAAGGTTTTGTTCATTAAATGGTGTTCATGGAATAGGATAGATACCATATGAATGTTAGCAATGACATTTAGATGGCAACTAACTATTTTGGGGATATATTTCAATTTACATAAGCTTATAAAGAAAGTGCATACATACCTTGATGCATAACTAATTAATTCTTGTTATAAGAGTTATTATTTATTCTTGATTTTTATATATTTTTTGGTGTCGCCCATTATATTTTTGAACTCATATCACATGCATTACTTATTTTTTAAGTGATTAAAAGCATACAGGTTCATTAGATCATCATCATAGTACATTTCACATAGTATTCACCATAGCATAACCACATAAGTTAGGTGCATATAATCAAATAAAAAGAACATACATTTAGCAATAAGCACTGCATCCATAAATGCATGCATCATAAGTAGTCAATCTACACATCTAGATCACAACATCTAGTCATACATGCATCAACTATCTTGTGCATATCATCAATACATCACATTACATAACAAAAATCAAATCATGTAAGCATTGCATTCATATATGCATCCATCACCATAGTGCATCCATATCATATAGATCAAACCATCTAATCATACATTTATCTAGCTAATGCATCACATCACAACATACAATATAAGATCATGATACTACACCACATAAACATAAAACTTAACAATAAAATGATACCCATAATGAAACATATTCAAGTCATATATATAAATGTGTATCAAATAAGTACATGGAGATACAAAAAGGGACATAAGGCTACAACCATGTAAATCAGCTGACATTACACTCAAAATAGTAAAAAATACCCAAGGGACCATAGTGCTCAAGAGTGTCCTGCACCACTAGCATCACCTTTGTCCTCACCGCACCTTTTGGGAGGCGGTATAGAACTGGCACCTCTAGTCTGCTCTGTTTGGGTCCAGGTCCTATGGCTCGACCTGGATGATTACTGACTTGATATACTTTGACCAATCGTATGTGATCCTCCTACCATAGGCCTATATGGTAGGTGATCTTCCCAAAGAGTGACCTCATGCTCCAGTGCCAAGATATAGGTAGAATCTAGGGTGCACTACTCCAAGTCCTCTGATAAAAGCCCATGCAAATTTCAGATCTCTACATCTACATCTAGACCACTAGTTCCTTGAGGAACTAACATAGATAGCATAATTTATCCTTGAGAAGAACCCCCTTCGATCGTAATATTATCTATCCTACCCTGTAGTGTGGTCTACTCTACATCAAGGTGCTGAACCTAAGACTAAAGCCTGGAAATGGTGGATTCTCGCTACTGTACCTGGATCTGAGCTGCCTCCAGCTTGACATCCACCTGGTGCAATTGAGCCCAGAGGGGAGAATCCCACTCCTTAGGAGCCAACTCGTCCTTCTTCCCCAAAGCTACCTGCTCCTCGGTTGCCTCTTGCTCAACTGGTTGGCCCCATCCCTCTATCCAGATCTGCACTCGATGCCCATCAAGATCATCCCTTATAGCTACCTCATATCTATCCCTGCCCAAGCTACCACTACCATGCTAGAGCCATGTGACCCACCACTAAGTGTAGTTCTCTATAACCCCACCATCTGCAATGCTAGAATCCATTGTTGGAGGATCATCATACTCCATCACTATTGTGACCTAAGGCATTGGAAAGTCTCTATCTATAGATACCAGTTGGAGGGGCACATCCTACTGCATACCAAATTGTCGAAGCACCCTAGAGTAGTGGAAGAACTCCTTGATGCCATCATTGCAACTAATAACCCATAGATCATTTTGTTTCCAAGCTATGAACCTCTCCATCTCCTCCTAGGTAAGGCAATCATGATATGACCTCCAGATTACATCTTGGGCTTGCAATATAGTAAGATTAGTTGTGTAGTGGGAAAGCTCCCCTATGAAGTGTCGACTCTTGTGATCCTTGCACTTTCGAGCCCATCTATCTCCGTAGCCTCTACTATCTCAAAAAACTTGATAGGTAGACCTCTTGGATGGTCCACAAAAATGTGCTCCCAGCCCAAGATCTATAGTATTAGGCTACAAGAAATTATGGTTCACCATCACCACTAGATACGATACAACTCATCATAGCATTACACAAACAGGATGCTCCCCCAATCATAAATGATAGGTGCCTCACTATCCATAAGATCCTAAACCATAGCTAAGAGGTTCCAAGGGAACCTTGCTCTCAAGCAATTAGGGATAAGGATGTTGTAGATGACCATCAAAAAAACCACATGTCTTTGAGAGAAGACATCCTCCTGGTACCACTGAACAACTAAAATATTTCTAGACCAGGTATCCTAAAACATAGCAGCTACATGTCTCCTGAAGACTCATGCAAAGAATACATCCCTATCATTGGTATGGGAAGACACAATGGGAACTCCATCAAATGGGATCCTGAAGATCCAGTACACATCCTTCGATGTAATGGTCATCTCATCGGTAGGAAGGTGGAACGTGTTGGTCCTAGAGTCCCACCTATGGGCCAAGGTCGTAAGATAGACTTGATCTTATATGATCGTTGAAAGCCTAGTGATGTACTAGAGGCCATGAGCATCAAGCAAATCATATTTTGTGTCATCCATGTGAGGCAAAAGGTCCACAAGTAGCTTCGATCCTCGGCTTATGCAGATAAAATCTAAGAGTGCAAATTAAATACCTAAATTAAATGCACTTATAAGCTAAAAGTAGAAAAATCCTAAAAACAGTGCAAGATAATCTAAGATAAGCTTAAGGTAACAAACATAATGATTAAATGCACCTAAACATTCAAAAAATAAAAAAAAATACACTTCAAAATTGCAAAAAAATCAATTAAATTGCTTAAAAATTTGAAAATTTTGAAAAATAAATCTAAGGCTTGGTGATCGCTCATGCCAGGAGCGGCCATGAAGCACTCACTTAAGCTGAAAGTAGCCATATTCAAAAGGTATTTGGCCATTGAAATTTAATTTGGTCGCTAACAGTAATAGCGGCTAGCCACGGTCCAGGCAGGGTTATGCATAAGGGGTCAACCCCAAAATCTATTTATAAAATGAAGGCAAATTGTCTTGGAATCTCGATGAAATATGTAGAAGTATACATGGTGAATTGCAATTATTTTTTTCCAAAAAATTTCAAACCGTGGTGAATTTCAAATTTTTTTCTCCAAAAATTTTCAAACCGTGGCAAATTTTTTTATGTTTGGGGCCTTGAATATCGGGTTACAAACTCTAAAAATGTATGGAAAACTTAAAGGATTTAGGTTGACAAGAAAGGCTTTTAGCCTTTATGATTTATGATGACCAGTCTAAGATGTAAAATTCAATCGGTTGCAGGCATGTTGATCAACTACAGACTTGATGATCGATTGCAGAGATACTAATCGATTGTAGACATGTCGATCGGTTGCAATGATGATGATTGGTTGTAGATATTTTGATTGGTTTTAGACATACTAATAAGCTTCAGGTATGCCAATTGATTGTAGATATGTCGATTATCAATTGGTTGCATAGATATCAATCAATTACAGTAATAACGATCGACTGCAGTGATGCCAATCGATTGTAGCTATACCGATCAGTTGCAGACATGTCGATCGATTACAATCATGTCAATTGGTTGTAGCCATGTTGATCAATTGTAGCCATGTCAATCATTTGTAGCCATGTTAATAAGTTGTAGCCATGTCGATCAGTTGCAAACATGTTGATCGGTTGCAGACATGGCAATCGATTGTATCCATACCGATCTATTGTAGACATATTGCTTGCCAATCAGTTACAGACATGTCAATCGATTGCAGGTATGATGATAGACTAATGGTGATCGATAACCATGCATCCGATCGATTAATGCCAATCAGTATAGTACTACAACCTATTGACTAATTCCTATCGACACTTCTACAACCAATAGACAATTGTCGATCACTAGTCCCTACAATCGATAACCTATTGCTGATTGACCCCTCTGCAATCAACCGGCTAATACCGATAGACACTGTGCTACAACCGACTACCAAACGATGATCGACACCTCTACAACCGATATACAAATATCGATCGACAACCCTTGCAATCGATAGGCTAATGTCGATTGACACTTGTACAACCGATTGACACCTCTACAAGTGATAGATGTATGTTGATCGACACCTCAATTTTTTCGTTGTATATTTTTGAGTTACAGTGTTTTTAATGTATGTTTATCGGTACCCAGTACAATATATATATATGGGTAGTATATGAGGCGATTTGGGTGGGAAATATAAAATCATTTATAATTTGAAGGTGATTTGGGTGGGAAATAAAAAATCATTTATAATTTGAAGGCGATTTGGGGGGGAATATCAAAATCATTTGTAATTTGAGGTCAGCAAATTAAAATAAAATTATTTTCATGATTATCAATGGTGGGCGAATTTACCTCAAAAAACTTCCACCCCATAAATTGCGGGCGAATGGGCCCCACTGAAAGGATATAAAATTAGCCAATTTAAAATATTAAAAATCCCAAATAGATCCAATTTGTGATATTTCGCACTTATGCATAACCCTTGGGCCAGGTAGGCCGCTCTGAGCGATAGAGGCCAACATGTGATATGCCAATGACGTTCCCCCTTGGCCAAAAATCACAAAAAAATGAAAAAATCCTAAAACTAGCTTGGACCCACTAAAACTAATCCTAACCTGGACCTATTGATGGTTTCGGTTCATTTCCAATGGGTTTAGTGAGGTTCATTAGCCAATTAATTAATTAGGTTCATTTTATCGAATTAAATAAGCAAATCAGGGTTTTGGCAGAGTACCCAAGAAGCTCTGACTCCTTCGCTCGTAGATGTCTTCCCCTACTCAGCCATCACATCCTAATCAATAATAAATCTGGTAGCACTTCGTGTCACAATTTCACTTCTCACCTCAGAGCTCAAAAGTACAATTAACAGCTAGCAATAATTAAAAGTCAAAAACCCTAATTTGCTTTTGTATTTTAAAATCACACCTCGACCACTACTGGCATTAGTGGCTTGCATTTCCTGGTATCTGGACCTAAAAATAGCCATGAGGAAATAATTGGGGGTCACTGGACTTGAAAACGACCAAGAAGCAAAGACAAATTTTCCCAAATTCACACCATAAAGCATCTCAAATTAGGTAAGCAAAATTAGTGTTCCAAAACAGTCAAAAATTGCATATATACCCAAAAACAAATCACAAAATAAAACATCATAAAAATTTAAACATCACAAAAATAAAATAACATCAAAAATCAAGTGAACCTCGTACCCAGTTATTTTCTCTATACACTTGGTGGTTGCAGCAATTTGCACTCCATACAATCTAGTGAGATGAGTAACTTACCATAAGGCCACCTCAAGAAAATTAGTTATGGTGGAATTGAGAAGCTTCATTTCAATCTAGAATATGGCCATGGTGTTCAAAATACCCCATGGGAATGAGGATTTATCTCCTTTCTTCTATAACATGTCCAATAAATCATCAAACATAGTAATTCAACACAAACCTAAATAGAATTGTTATCACTTTGAATCCCTAAGAAGGCAATTACGATCGGACCACCTCATGGGATAGAAGTGTACAGTTACTTAAAAGAGTTGAAATCACACCTAATATGGGACCTACCATATAACAACAAAGTGACCCTCTTCAAGGGCCCAAATCATTCATTTTGGTCAAGTGACTCGTCGCTTTATTCATAGTCCTTTCCTCATTGACTCGTCGCTTGAGGGGGTAGTTAAAAATTTTCAAATAATCATAATCAAAATCAATAAAATATCACTCGATCATGTCACAACTATGTTCATCTTATGGATCATTTCCAACAACTATCATAAGCTTACCATTTTTTGGGGCAAAAAGCAAAACATGATAGTTATGTTTGTAGCTCTCCTCCCTTAAAATCTATAGAGCACTAAAGCCTATAGTAGCACCAACGCTACCCGATTATCTGATGGACGAGTGCAAGCTTTTGTAAAATTTAAGCCTTCCATTCTTTTGGAATGATTCTAGGATGCACACCCTCCTACATGACTGGGGCATCCAATATTGATCAGATCAATGATCATCATACAACCTACAATATGGCCCTAGGTGGTCTATTTTTGCTTTGCGCTATGTTTTTCCATAATGCATCCCAAAAAGGGGCATTTGTAGACACTTAAAATACATAATTTTTATGATACTACTCATATGGGCACATTCGTAGACCATATTAATGATCTTGGGCCTTACTAAGAGCTATTAGTGGTTTTAACCACTCAAAAAGGATAGTTCTAGCCCATCCAGGCTTAGTTGCTCTCAAGCAGAGCAACTGCCACACCTAGCTACTAAAGCTGATAACGACCATAGCTAGCCACTCAACTAAGAAGTGACTAGCACCATGCATAGTATGGTCGTGAATATGATCCTAAATCATACAGTATGACTACACCTTTGCATTATTTGTGGGCATATTTTGGCCTAGAACTTCCAGAGTTCCTCCTAACTACCCCTTAAATATCAATTTATGACTAATGCTTGTCCCCCGAGATGGTTAGTTGCATGCAAATTTGGATTTGGCTTTCCCAGGAAGCCAAGATTCAGATTTGGACCTGAAGGAGAAAAATGCTACATATGGATTCTCCCAAGAAGAACAAAAGATCCATAATTTTTAGAGTTTAAGTAGTGAAGCCCTATCAGATTGGAGAGTGAATAGTTGCACCTTCGAGGAGCAACAAAATGCTATCTGGCTGAGAAGAGACTATGCATTCGCTATTTAGATTTGCTATTATTCACTGCCAAAAAGTTTACTAAGACACAACTAGTGACCCTTGAACATCAATTAAAGCAAAAGAGATAGTGCTACAACCCCCTAGATCGCGAGAAGGAAAGCTTCATTTCACAGTTGTTGTCTTGGACAGTTTCCCACAAGCATACTTTAGGGTATTAGATGTTGTTCTCATTTGTTCTAGCCTAGATTCTTTTACTTGCTTTGTTTCATTGATTAGCATAACTCATATCTGATTTCTTAAGCACCTTTGCATTGTATTTCCAAGTTCTCTATGCATTATATTGTTGGTTTATGCTTTTATTTCAATATTATCATGATAATTTATCTTAGTTATCATATTTGCTAATAAGAGCCTCTTCCAGAGAGGTGGATCGTACTACTGATTATGCTCTATTGTTTTCATGTTCGTAGATACAAGTTCACAGGATCAGTTCAAAGTATACAGAGCATGAGATCCCTCCTAGATGATATCAGGAGGAGGCATATATAAGCCCTCGAACAATTTGGTGTGCAAGATAGAGAGGCCTACAAAAGCACATCATCCCCTTGCAAAGGATACATTCACCATCACCCCACTTGTAATCTATTGTATCAAAAAGAGTATCCCTCAAAGGGATGTACATGTAACCAACATCTGGAAGCATTAATGAAATAGTCCTTCTTTACTTATTATTATCTTGTTATATGTGGTTGCATGCTCCTTTAATTTTCATTTGATAAGTAATGATAACATTGCAAGTAGGGTAAGTGTGGTGTGTGTTTCTCGGTGTTGCACACCATCAAATTGAACTTTCTCAAACAAAGGTAAGAGCAAATTAATTTAATATCCCCTACCTATGAGTCTGTTAAAAAAAATTAATAGAAATAAATCCATCCCTAGATCTTTCTCTAACCAAAAATATGTTGAGTTCACTCATGATAAAGGCCTTTTTCTGATGAACTAGATTATGGAAGGAAGTAGGGATGTATTGGTAGGCATTTATCGCCTTCTAAAATAATTTGGTGTAAAGAATTCCAATCTGAGGAAAATCATGTCCCTTAAAAAATGTAGTATCCAAAAGTGTTCCTTTAAAATCAGAAATAAAGGAAGTAATTATAATAACGTCAAAGAAGGAACCATAGGAAGCAAGAAAACCATTAAGATCCTCCTTAGTGCCATGCCAAACTCTAATGGCATCATAAATATATCTTTTATAAAATAAAATATTTTCCACAACAACATTATTAAATACCTATTCCTCTAGATGACAAAGAAATAAATAAGCATAAACCACAACAAAATTACTTACCATGGTTGTTCCTCTTATCTACCTATATGTTTTCCCTTTGAATTCTAAGTAGTGTTGTGTTAAAACTATCTCTACAAGCCTTACCACAAAGTTTGTCTTAGCCAAATCAAATTCATTCCTCAAAAAATGATGGATGGCTACCAATCCTTGAGAGGTGGGAATGCTGGGATAGAGGCTCTCAAAATAAAAAGAGAAAATAATGATATCTTGAGGAAAAGTATGACCATGCAAATATTTAATTAGAGATATGGAATCCAAGAGATAATTTTTTTGCTTCAAAAAAATTGGCAAGAGCAGATGATGAAGCCATTTGGAGGTAGGTTCGAGCATGAAACCATAATAGGAATAGATGGGTTGACCAGAAAGCTTAAGCTTATGGGTTTTGATGATTTGGTAAAAGACACACACTCTAGAAGAGGATGGTGTTACCTAGAGCATAAATTTCCTATGGTTTTCTGAAAGTAGACTCCTCCTAAAAGCCCAATCAAGCAAGTCTTAGAGCTGATAAAAACATCCTGGTAGGGGACTTTGTTCACTTCAAAGTAAATATTTTGATCTAAAATTTGGGAAAAGCCTTCTAAAATTTACTAGTCCATGGATAAAATACAAACACCCAAGTTTTTATCTGCAGGTCTAATGACAATGGATTTGTCATTGGTAAGAGAACAAATGGTAGACTAGATGTGGGATGGAAAAACATGTTGGTAGGTGGGATAAGTAGTAGATAGTTTGTTATTGAGGAATATTTCATCAATGCCAATAATTTATTCCAAAGGCTTATAAAACTATGAGGGATTAAAACTTAGATTGGAAACACAAAAAGGATCAATGGGCTTAAGCGGTTTTGGAGGGCCACCTCTCGGTCCAAAGAACCATTCAAGACGAAGATGTCTACAAATTGTTGAAAACTCCTATTTTAGAATCTCTTTGGCTATGGGAGGAGGAACAGGGAGGAACTTTAAACCCAAGCTAAGGGTCTCGATTTCATTCTGGGTAAGTTCTTCGGATGAAAAAATATGGACAACAAGATTTGTGATTTTTCCATCCATAGCCCAGACAGGACTCCGATAAAAATATCAATGACCAAAATCTTGTGGGTTTAAAATTGCAGACCAATGGGTTATTTTTTGTTTTCATCGCCATTTTGGTTATGGAAGAACCCCTACCCTTGCTACTTCTAAATATATGGGGAAAAACCCTTTCTCAGATTCTCAAAACCAAAGTTGTGGAAAATTCTTCCATTGTCCTATTGCAATTGCTGCTGCACATAGAAAGTATGGTTCTAGAATTTTTTCCCC
This sequence comes from Wollemia nobilis, assembly GCA_028583015.1. NCBI lineage: Eukaryota > Viridiplantae > Streptophyta > Pinopsida > Araucariales > Araucariaceae > Wollemia > Wollemia nobilis. The sequence goes on along the minus strand of JAQPPZ010004345.1, from coordinate 68,561 downwards.
TTATTTCATATTCTTGGAGAAGGGTCCTAAAATTTTAAATTGTGTCCCTATTGTTGTTGTTGCATTTGTTGTTGTTGTTTCAGTTGTTTATTCCTTTGTTGTGGCTGCCATTGTTGATTGTTTCCATGTTGTGGATGTTGTCGTGATTGTATTTTTTGTGTAGTAGAGGCTCTTTGGTTTGAACCTCTATTTTGAATTCTATTATTGTTGTCTTGTGTTGAAAATTTCTTTTGTGCACTTGTGATTAGTTTTTCCAAATGATCAATTTGCTGCTTGATTTCTCTTTTAACCAATTTGGCTACACTTTCTGTAGCTTCTGACATATTAACTTTTGGGATTTCCGAAGCAGTATTCTCTCGAGCAGTTTTGGATTTCTCTTGTATATATTTTTGGATTTGCATTTTAACTCTCCAAGCTTGAATATTTACCTCAAAAATCTCTTTAATCTCGGATTCCCATTCCAAAGAAATTTCCTCAAAAATTGTCTTATATTTATTTACGAAATCTGCAAGAATTTCCTTAATTTCCAGCAATAAAATATTGGTAATATAATCATTGGCCTAAGCAGCTAATTTATATGTATATTTTTTAAATTACAGATATATAATTTAGCCATTTCCAAGTAAAATTTTTCTGTGATGGCCTTTGACTCATCAAAAAATTATTTATTAATATCTTCATCTGGAAGTTGAAGACATGGTTTTTCCATTCGTAGGCTATGGGGAAAAATGCCTTTGCACAAATTCTCTTCAAACTAGACTAGCCTAGAATGGCATGTTTTTGCCTTTCTACACAAAATCTTGAATTCTTTGAACCTTGTTTAGAACAGCTTGTCCAAATACTCTATAAGTTGTGGAATACCACGCATTGCACCGATTCCATCTATGAAGGTCCTTCTATCCTGTGTACAAGGAACTCTTCTATTTTGAGCAAAAACTTATGTTTGTGTTAGACCTCTACAAAACTCTTCCATTTAATCTATTCTAAAGACCATTCTTCAAGCTCCCAAATTTGCTACTGTGAATCCTCTTGTCATAGATGCTTGCGAGCAATATGAATAGGAGAATTAGAGGAACTATCAGGAACTATGGGAGAGGATTCAATATCTGAAAGTTCAATAACTAGTAGAGCAGCGTGCACCATTAATGGGTAAACTCATTAATAAAAAAAGAAACATGGTAAAGCAGTACTCTAAAAATGTAAACTAGTTTCTAATTCACTAGATTGTAGATATGCAAGTGAAGAGCATACTCCTACTACTGCAGGATTTTTGATTCACTAGATCACATTACATGACAAGTGAAGAGCATAATACCGACAACAAATACGTTTTAGTAAACAAAAAAAATATTAACACGAGTTAGGAAAGGAACAAAAGACATGAAATTGAATTTTATTTTGAAAAGAAGTAATACAACATCAAAACTCCGAATGTGTTTCGACCTATGGGTCTCATCAGTGGAGTTTGAGTTTCGAAGAAGTACACCACTTATTTATAAAATCCTAACTCTAGTGGGGGAGCCATAATATATTATATGTGGGATAAAAAAAAATTAAACCCATACAAAATAGTAAAGAACACAGGTTTATAGACCAAACGGTAACCTTGACCCAAGAAATATTACCTTCCCAAATTCAAAAAATAGCATTAAAAAATGTATTAAAAATTACATTAAAAAGGAATTAAAAAAATCATTAAAAATTACATTAAAAATGCATTAAAAATGCAAGATCCATAGCAGATAAAACATGTTTTAAGAAATTTTGTTTTTACAAAGATAATATCTCAAGGGCTGAAGCAATAATGCATGAAAATATTAAGCAAATGATGATCAATCGAACATTAGGAATTGCATTCAACTTAGAAGCTTAAGTAGGTTACAAAATAGGATTATTAACCATTTAGCATTAGAAGCGCTAACGATGATTAATAATAGATTTATTCTAACAACCTAACTAAATATCATAAGATATTTAGTTATTAACCTTAGTTAACTAGGAGGTAATTCATAGAATAGTAAATATATCCTATGGTGTAAAAGTAAATGTAATAACCTATATAGTATAATGCAATATACTACCTATTTTACCCTAACATCCCCCCTTTATTACATTACTTTGATATACAGTCTACTTCGAAACAGTTCAAATTTGACATGTCCAAGTTCCTTTGTGAAGATGTCAACAACCTGTTCGCCGATGGGAATGTATTGGAGCGTGATCCTGTGTTTAGGAACTTCATCATGAATTAAATGACAATCCGTGTCAATATGCTTTGTGCATTCATGATGGATTGGATTCTTGACCAAGTTCAAAACACCTGAGTTGTCGCAAAACATGTGAATAGTAAGTTTCTTTGGTAGGCCCATGGTAGCCAAGATGCGACTTAACCATATCGCTTCACACACAGCTCCACGTGCAGTGCGATACTCTACATCTATTGAAGATAAAGCAACCACCTGTTGCTTTTTACTATGCCATGATACAGGACTAGATCCAAGATGAAATACATATTTTGAAGTTGATATATGTCATCTAGGGATCCAACATAGTCAGAGTCAGTATAACTCTGTAAGAAGAATGAGTTATTCTTCTTATACTCTAGACCATATTCTACACTACCTTGAATGTAGTGAAGAACACGCTTAGCTACTTTCCAATGAGAGGCCTTTGGTTCCTGCATGAATCGAGAAAGATAGTTTATAGCATAAGTAATGTCTGGTCTAGTATTGGTCAGATAGATAAGGCTTCCAATCATCTATCTATATAGTGTGCCATCTACCTTTGGTGAGTCATCATATCATGATAACTGAAGCCCTGATTCCATCGATGTTGCCTTGGGCTTGCAATCAGTCATACAATATTTTCTACTAAAGTCTTGGCATACTTTTTCTGAGTCACCCTAAGATGATTATTTTTTTGTTCTATCTTAAGACCAAGACAGTAGTGGAAAAGTCCTAGATCTGTCATCAAATGACTCTTTCAAGTCATATTTCACGGTGTTGATCAATTTCTTTGAATTTATAGTGATGATCAGATCATCTACATATAATACAAGAATCACTATTTCATAATTTGTGTTCTTGATATAGATATTTGCATTAGATGGACTTCTATTGAATCTGTGTTGTAGTAAGTGACTATCCATTTTAATGTACCATGCTCTTGGGGCTTGTTTGAGCCCGTATAATGATTTGACCAACTTGCAAACCTATTGCTCATGTCCTTCCTCAGAAAATCTTGGAGGTTGAGTTATGTATACCTCTTCTTTTAAGTAACCATTCAGAAAGGCACTTTTTACATCCATTTGATGTAATTTCCATCCAAAATATGCTGCCATAGCACAAATAAATTGAATGGTGGTCATCCTTGCAGTGGGTGCAAAGGTTTCCTCATAATCAAGGCCTTCCTTTTGAGCATAGCCCTTCGCTACAAGACATACTTTATGCTTGTCTATGGTACTGTCTGCCTTATATTTGACTTTGTAAACCCATTTGTAGCTTATGGGCTTCTTTCCTTCAGGAAAATCTACCAGCTTCCATGTTTTATTCTTCATGAGGGATTTATGTTCAACATCCATAGCTGCCTTCCACTGAGGCTGTCTAAGGGCTTTATCAACTGTAGAAGTTTTATTTTCATCATATGAAGACATGTAAACCCTCTTCTCATCAATTTCCATATCATCTCCACTTTCTAAATCTCTATCAACATAAAGCTCTTGAAAATCTACACAAAGATCATCAACTAAATTAGATGCTTCTGCATTTCTCTATCTAAACATGCTTTGTGTCTTAGGATGATTGAGAGTGAGATCTGGTGGTGAAGTGAGTTTAGAATCTCTCATAGTACTTGTATACCATTTAGGAGGCTTTTTCTATTGTGGAGGAGTTTATGGCTATTGCTCCTCATCTTCCAGGTATATTGATGTAGTTTTAGATGTGAAAGCTTCATCAAACACTACATCTCTACTAACATGTATTTTATTGGTGAATGGATCTATCAACCAATAGCCTTTTGAGAATTCATCATATCCAATAAAAACACATTGTAGGGTCTTTTCATCTAACTTCTTTCTTTTCTCCTTAGGTATGTGCATAAAATCCTTACACCCAAATACTCGTAGATGAGATATGGAGGGTTTCCTTCCACTCCATACTTCCTGAGGAGTCATACCTTTAAGAGCCCTTGTGGGTGCCCTATTTAGAAGATATATTGTAGTTGTTATAGCTTCAACCTAGTAAATGTGCTCAATATTAGTTCCCTTAAGCATACATCGAACCATTTCCATAATGGAACGATTTCTTCTCTTAGCAACTCCATTTGACTAAGGAGAATAGGTTGTTTTTAACTGTATTTTTATCCCATATTTCTATAAAAATGAGGTAAATTATTTTGATGTGTATTCCCCCCCTCGATCTGAATGGAGGGTTTTTATGAAACATCTTGATTCTTTCTCAACAAGCTTCTTGAATTGCTAAAAATAGTCAAATGCTTCAGACTTCAACTGCAAGAAGAAGACCCACATTTTCCATGAGTGATCGTCTACAAACAATTGAAAATACTTTTTTCCTCCACAACTAGTAGACATAGGACCACACAAATCTGTGTGAACTAACTCCAAAGGTACTTTAGCTCAAAAAGAGCTAGGTTCAAAAGGTACTCTATGTTGCTTTCCTAACAAGCAATATGAGCACACTGGAAAAGTAGATGAAATAGTAGGCAGTCCTTTCACCATTAGATATTTACTGAGTTCTAGTAAATACCCTGAGCTTAGATGCCCAAATATCTTATGCCATAGAGAAGTAGCATCTTTTGTGGTTACTACCATTGCAGTATGTGTAGAGGTAATTGCATCTAAGATAAACAAACCATGTTTGTATGAACCTGTTTCTATATATTTTCCTTTTTGAGTGATAAAGCAACGTTTCTTTTCTTTGTCCACATTAAAATTGACATTCATGTTATTGTCCACAATTTGTGGAACTAACAAGAGATTATTTTTCAATCCTGGTACATAAAGAAATTTTTGAATTTTACATTCTCCATCTGGAATGGAGACACAAACACTTCCTTCTCCCTGAACTCGATAGTTCTAATCATCAGCAATGGTTACCGGTCTACCTTCTCGAACCTCAACTGTCTCAAACTAGTACTTATCGTCAGTCATATGTTTACTAGCGCCTGAATCTATGTACCAAACAGTATCCTTGTGAGAGGATTTTGTATGTGTCATGAGAAATTTGTGTGCTTGTTCAGAGTCCGAACTAGAATCTTCAGTGACAATGTGTCCCTGTTGATGTTTATTCTTGTTCTTTGGTTTACCTTTGCCATTCTTTTGACCTTGTTTATTGTGTGGTTTGTTCTTAAACCAACATATTTTGGTTTCATGAGTGTCTTTATCATAAATTTTACAATACTGCTTCTTCTTCTTAATCTCTTTGCCTTTACCCTTGTCTTTGTTAGAAGAATATCATTTCTGTTGATTCCACTTTTTCTTTCCACTTTGCTTGTTTGAGAAAAATGCATTGTTGGATGCCTCATCTCTTTGGAGTTGATTAACTTCTTCAGTTTGAAGTAAATTTAGCAACTCTACAAAATTCACTGTCCTCCCAGAGACTTGTAGTGAAATGATCAACATTCTTAATGAGTCTGGAAGAACCCTTAAAATGATTGAGGTCAGGACATTGTATTCCACTTTTTATCCTAAGGCTTGCAGTTTTGTTTTTATATCTGTGACTCTACAGAGGAATAGCTCTACTGTCTATCCAGATTTCATATGAATAGTATGAAGCTATTTTTGAAGGTTAATAATTGTTGATTGATTTTTTTCTTCAAAAATGGTTGCTAGGGAATTCCATGCCTCCTTACCATTTTTAGCTTCACTTATATGAGGTTGTATGTCATCAGTAATAGCTAGAAAGATCAATAAGGAAATTCTTTTATCCTTTTTATCATATGTTGTTTGATCTACTCCTGCTGATGTGGATCTAGAATCAGTGACATCCACTATTCCCCACATATCCTCTACAGTGAAAATGGCTTTCATCTTAGTTTTCTAGGCTGAATAATTTGAACCTTTGAGCAGTTGGCTCTCAGTGAGATACTTATTGATCATGGCCATGGTTAAGGTTTCAAATTGATATGACTAAGATGAATTTATCTTTGCAGTATACCCTCAAAATAGTATATGATATAATTTTAATTTGCTCTTTAAGATATTTAATGGCACCTACCTTAACATCCTTAACAAGGGATGAAAATTTTGAGGAAATTAAGCCAAAAAAATAGAGAAAATTAAAATGGTAGGTTTTTAAAGACTTCTAATTGTGCTCTCTAAGATATTTAATGGCACCTACCTTAAAACCCTTCAAGAAGGATGAAAAGTTTGAGAAAATTAATCCAAACAAAGAGAGTTAATCAAGGTGTTTGGATTTTGACCTTTGATGGGGAGCAAAAAAATAAAGACTTTGTTTTAACCTATGCAAGGTTTTAGCACGATTTTGAGTGAAGTTTGGGTTTTGTGAAATGCTTCTTCAATGTTTTATTTGATTGTTTAATTGCACATAAAAAACATGATTGTTAGTGCAATAATCAAAACAAGAGAGCAACCCAAATTATTATCACTCTAGGTGTCGGATGCAACCGAAAATACAACTAGTATAGTCAATTTTTAAGAAAAGGTGTCGAGTACAATCGAGAATGCACCTTTCTTACTTTGAAATATCCTCCCTTTCTCTTTACAATTTTGCAAAAAATAGAATCACAAAATATGACTTCTATCCCCCCTTAATTTTTACAAAAGTGAGAAAAAACAATTTGAGCACTCCTTTCAAGACAAGTCGACACACAACTCGTATTTGAAAGGATTCCAAACTAGTCGACACATGACTTTGGTTTTTGTCTTCAACACTCAAGCATAAGGAGCAAATAGGTTCAAAAAATATTTCTCATGTTTTACAACAAAAAAATGTGCAATTTTATGTCTTATATCTCTATTGTGAAGGAGAAAACAAAAGCAAATATTGGATTTTGTTGCAAAGAAAAAATGACCTTTGTCCTTGCCAATGTGTTCAATTTCTTTGATTTGCAATAGAATTTTGAGTTTCTATGTCTTGTATCTCCAAAAATTTGTGAAGAAAACTTTAGAACTTTAGAGGAATTTATTGCAAAAGAAAATGAATGTGTTGTTTGTCTCCTTTCAAAAATCTCCTAGTTCTTGAAAATGCTAAAAAAAATATCTTTTAAAGTTGAATAATTTTTATAATAAAGCTTATTTTTGGAAAAAAAAATAAACCATTTTGCTTTAATTGATGATTAAATCCAAAAAAATACTTAATTATAAAAAAAATACTTTAGGAAAAAAAATTTGAGAGAATAGAGTTTAAAACATTCAAAAAATAATATTTGGGCATCGTGCGGGCTCGAACATGCGACCCGTTGGTCCCAAGGTATCCGCCTTGGCCAACCAAGCTACTAGAGGTCTTGGAGCAAAATCCCCGATGCATAGTATTTCAAGAAGCATGCGGGATTCCATGGGACTGTAGTGGGATTTATCCCACAGGGGATGTCGAAGGCTTCAAAAACCGTAGCATGCCCCTTGGGATGTGATTTCCTATGGGCAATCGCTGTCCAACCTAATACCCTTTTGGAGGCCGCCACATGGTGCCAAAGGGTCTGTCGTGTTGTGTCATCCAGTGGTTGTCCACCACGTGTCGTGTCAAGTCATATTTTGGCTATCTACCATGTGTCAGGGCCATGTCAGGTGGTCGGTCCAGTCAGCATCCAGGTCAAAACCTCGAGGTGTGTGTAGTCTAGAGTTGTTCAAATATTGCCATGTGGCACTGATCTGTGTGGATCAGAGGGCCTCCTGTCCTTACAGATGCTAAGTTTTTTGGGGATCAGAGGGTGCACCTACCCTCTCAGATCTCGATATGGTCTAGATATTATGCGTCCAACTGGGAGGGGAGGGCTCACCTACCCTCTCGGCTCTCCCAGTCTATGGGGGCCATGTCCACGTGGGATCAGGAGGGTGGTCCTGCCCTTCTGACGATCCCACGTGTAGATTACGGGAGATAGCACAGGCTGATCTTGCATGTGGTCTATGGGAGTCAGCATGGCCCCGATTGGCCAAGGATGGCCACGGGATCATTGGCTGATAGGCTTTGACCTAAAAAAGTTAAGAACCTGGCCGTGTGGAAGATCGATCAAATCATGATCACCTTGATGATCGTGTCAGTCGATCGACCCCAAAGTGGGCTAGGCCCTAGCAGGTCAATTTGACTTGGCCAACGTTTGGCCTATAGCCACTCTTTCCATTGAGATTACTTGTCGAGGTGGATTCGATGGCTACCAAATGGCACCAACTAATCCTCCGAGTGAGCAAAAGAAATGGCTTTGATGCCAATGAAGCAATAATGCACGAAAATATTAAGCAAATGATGATAAATCGAACATTAGGAATTGTATTCAACTCAAAATCTTAAGTAGGTTACAAAATAATATTATTAACCATTTAGCATTAGAAGCGCTAACGATGATTAATAATATATTTATTCTAACAACCTAACTAAATATCATAAGATATTTAGTTATTAACCTTAGTTAACTAGGAGGTAATTCATAGAATAGTAAATATCTCCTATGGTAGAAAAGTAAATGTAATAACCTATGTAGTATAATGTAATATACTACTTATTTTACCCTAACAAGGGCTTTTTGTTCCTCCAACAAATGATGCCTCGAGCAATGTGTTTGAGCTCTCTATCTTTTTTCCATTATTCAAACATTGGAGAAATTTTTAAACGTGTCAATTTGAAGATCTCTGATAAAATTGCAATTGTCCAACTTCAAAATAAGAGGAATTATTTTTATTTTGGTTCCATGTCTCTATGCTGCTCTCTCCAAAACTCTAGCCAAAATTTAAGGCCTACCATCAAATTGAAATTTCTCAAAAAAAGATAAAAGAAAATTAATTTGATATCCCCTACCTCTGAGTCTATTAAAAATTTTATTTTTAATAGAAATAAATCCATCCCTAGAGCTTTATCTAACAAAAAATATATTGATTTCACTCATGATAAAGGTATTTTTCTGATGAACTGGATGATGGAAGGAAGTAGGGATGTATTAGTAGGCATTCATCAGCTTTTGAAACAATTTGGTGAAAAGAATTCCAGTCTAAGCAAAATCAGGTCTCTTAAAAAATGTAGTATCCATAAGTGTTACATTAAAATTAGAAATAAAGGAAGTAATTTTAATACTATAAAATAAGGAACCTTAGGAAGCATGAAAACCATTAAGATCATCCTTATAGCCATGCCAAACTCCAATGGCATCATCGATATATCTCTTATAAAATAAAATATTTTCCACAGTAACATTATTAAATACTGGTTCCTCTAGATGACAAAGAAATAAACAAGCATAAACTACATCAAAATTAATTTCTATGACTATTTCTCTTATTTGCATGTATATTTTCCCTTTGAATTCCAAGTAATGTTGTGTTAACACTATCTCTGCAAGCCTTACCAAAAAGTTTATCTTGGTTGAATCAAATTCATTCCTCAATAAATTATGGATGACTACCTATCCTTGAGAGGTGGGGATGCTGGGATAGAAGCTCTCAATATCAAAAGAGAAAATAATGATGTCTTAAGGAAAAGTACGACAATGAAAATATTTAATTAGAGATATGGAATCCAAGAGATGATTTTTTTGCTTCAACAAAATTAGCAAGAGCAAATGATGAAGCCATTTAGAGGTAGGTTTGAGCATGAAACCATAGTAGGAATATATGGGTTGATCGGAAAGCCTAGGCTTGTATATTTTGGGGAGTAGGTAAAAGACACACACTCTAGTAGAGGATGGTGTTACCTGGAGAATAAATTTCTTGAGGTTTTTTGAAAGCAGATTCCTCTTAAAATCGCAATAAAGCAAGTATTGGAGTTGATAAAAAATATCCTACCAGGGGACCTTTTTCACTTCAGAGTAAACATTTTGATCTGAAAGCTAGGAAAAGCCTTCTAAAATGTACTATTCCATGGATAAAACACAAACACCCAAGTTTTTATTTATAGGTCTAATTACAATGGATTTGTCATTGGCAAGGGAACAAATGGCAGACTAGATGTGGGATGGAAAAGCATGTTGGCGGGTGGGATTAGCGGCAGATAATTTGTAATTGAGGAATATTTCACCCATGCATATAATTTCTTCCAAAGGCTTATAAAACTACGAGGGATTAAAACTTGGGTTGGAAACATGGAAAGGATCAATGGGCTTAAGCAGTTTTGGAGGGCCACATCTCGATTTTGAAGAGAATGTAGAAACTCTCAACCATATTTTTATTGAGTGTACTTTAGCCTCTAAGATATGGAGGAGAATGGCCACTTTACTTGGCTTACAGTGGTCCATTTTTTTTACTTTTGAACAACTTTGGAGGGATTGGCCTAATCAAGAGGGTGTTGATCATTTTATTAGGCAATTAGTTTGGATGGGTTCTACCATTCTTCTTTGGAATATTTGGAATGAAAGGAACAACCAAATTTTTAATCAATATAGGAAGGATATTCACTATATTTGGAAAAATACCATAGCCAAATTAGTTGAATCAGTCCATTAAATCCTTAATCACCCCAAAAACTCCCACCAAATATGGGATCAAGTGATGCAAAGATTGAAGATTAAATCTTCTAAGGGCAACCAACTTAAAGGGAATGTGAGTATTAGTAAGATGGATATGACAAGAAATTGGCAACCTCCTAAGGATTTTGGAAAAGTCAATATTGATGGAGCCTCTAGAGGGAACCTTGGAAAAGCCAGTGTGGGAGGCATTGGTAGACTTTCAGATGGCTCCCTGGTTTTTAGTTTTGCTGAGAATTTGGGTAATCTTTCCAATAACCTTTTTGAGGGGTATGGTATCCTCAGAGGCCTTCAGGAGGCTACTAAGGTTGTATGGGAAAAGGTCTTAGTTGATTCTAATTCTCAACTTATGATTAATCTCTTGAAGGCTCCTTCTAAGAATCATAAGATGGATTGGAGAATAAAAAGAATTATTGAGAAGATTCAATTAATCTAGATGGGATTTTTGAAAGTTGATTACAATCATGTGTTCAGATATCAAAACAAGAGTGTTGATGCTTTAGCTAATTGGGATTTGTACAAAGGTGATCTTACTTGTTATGGCCACCCTCCTAGATGGTGGGCTTCTCAAATTAGGGAAGCTCTTCTTTCTATCATTTCTTTGGATGGCTCCAGTTCTGAAGGTACCTAGTTTTTTCTTGCTTTTTTTTTGCTTCTCTTTGGTTCATTCAATTTTTTTTTAGTTCTCTAGCTCATTATATTCTTTATTTTGTTTCCTCTATTGATTCTTGTCTTAATAGTCTTCTTGTCTAGATAGGTCATTGTTATGTTCAATATTTGTTTCTTTTTTGTTTAGTTTTTAAAGGTGGGTGGGTCCTTTTGTTTTGTTTTTGTGTTCTTTGTGTTGTTTTTTGTTGTTCTTGTGTTTTTGTTGTTTTGTGTTTTTTTTTAATGTTTTTTGTTATTGTTCTTGTGTTTTTTTCATTCTTGTTCTTGGGTTTCTCTTAGCAAGGGAAAAAATGGAAGACCAGATGTTTCTCTTAGCAAGAGGTGGGGATGTTGGGTAGAGGCTCTCAACATCAAAAGAGAAAAGAATGATTTCTTGAGGAAAAGTACAACCATGTAAATCTTTAATTAGAGATATGGAATCCAAGAGATGATTTTTTTGCTTCAACAAAATTGGTAAGAGTAGATGATGAAGCCATTTGGAGGTAGGTTCGAGCATGAAACCATAGTAGGAACATATGGATCGATCGAAAATCCTGGTCTTGTGGATTTTGAGGGGCAGGTAAAAGACACACTCTGGTAGAGGATGGTGTTACCTGGAGCATAAATTTTCTATGGTTTTTTGAAAGCATATTCCTCATAAAATTCCAATAAAGCAAGTCTTGGAGCTGATAAAAAATATCCTACCAGGGGAATTTGTTCACTTAAAAGTAAATATTTTGATCTAAAAGCTAGGAAAAGCATTCTAAAATGTACTAGTCCATGGATAAAATACAAACACACAAGTTTTTATCTACAGGTCTAATGACAATAGATTTGTCATTAGCAAGGGAACAAATGGAAGACCAGATGTGGGATGGAAAAGCACATTGGCAAGTGGGATTAGTAGTAGATAATTTGTTATTGATGAGTCTTTCACCCATGCCAATAATTTCTTCCAAAGGCTTATAAAATTATGAGGGATTAAAACTTGAATTGGAAACACAAAAAGGATCAATGGGCTTAAGTAGTTTTGGAGGGCCACCTCTCGGTCCAAAGAACCATTCAATATGAAGACATCTACAAAATGTTTAAAACACCTATTTTAGAACCTCTTTGGCCATGGGAGGAGGAATAGGGAGGAAATTTAATCCCAATATAATGGCCTCAATTTCATTCTAGGTAAGTTCTTTGGATGAAAAATTATGGATAGCAAGATTTGTGATTTTGCATCCATAGCCCAGATAGGACTCTAATAAAATATTGATGGCCAAAATCTCGTGGGCTGAAAATTATGGACCAATGGGTTATGTTTTGTTTTCATAGCTATTTTGGTGATGGAATAACCCCTGCCCTTGCTAATTCTAAATAGATGGAGCAAAACCCTTTCTCAGATTCTTGAAACCAAAGTTATGGAAATTTCTTCCATTGTCCTATTGCAATTGTTGTTGCACATAGGAAGTGTGATTCTGGAAGTTTCTCCCCTTATTTCATCTTATTGGAGAAGGATCCTAAAATTTTAAATTATGTCCCAGTTGTTTCTACCTTTTTTGTTATTGTTTCATCTATTTATTCCTTTGTTGTGGCTGCCATTGTTGGTTGTTTCCATATTGTGTATGTTGCTAGTATTGCCTTTTCTATGTAGTAGAGGCTCTTTGGTTTGATCCTCTATTGTGAATTATATTCTTGTTGTCTTGTGTTGAAAATTTCTCTTGTGCACATGTGATTAGTTTTTTCAAATGATCAATTTGCTGCTTGATTTCTCTTTTAACCAAGTTGGCTACACTTTCTGTAGTTTCTGACATATTAACTTTTGATATTTTTGAAGAAGCATTCTCTTAAGAAGCTTTGGATCTCTCTTGTATATATTTTTGGATTTGCAATTCAACTCTCCAAGCCTGAATATTTCCCTCAAAAAGATATTTAATCTGGGATCCCCATTCCAAAGCAGTTTCCTTAGAAATTGTCTTATATTTATTTATGAAATATGCAAGAATTTCCTTAATTACTAGCAATAAAATATATGAATATAATAATTAGCCTGAGTAGTTAATTTATCTGTATATTTTTTAAATTATAGATATATAATTTAGCCATTTCCAAGCAAACAATTTCTATGATGACCTCTGACTCATCAAAAATTGTTTATTAATATCTTCATCTAGAAGTTGAAGATGTGGTTTTTCCATTTGTAGGCTATGGAGAACAATGCCTTTGCACAAATTATTTTTGAATTGGACTAGCCTAGAATGGTATTTTTCTACCTTTCTACTCAAAATCTTGAATTCTTCAAACCTTGTTTTGAACAGCTTGTCCAAAGACTCTGGACGTGGTGGAATACCACTTATTGCACCGATTCCATCTATGAAGGTCCTTCTATCCTATGTACAAGGAACTCTTCTATTTTGAGAAAAAACTTCTATTTGTGTTAGACCTCTACAAAACTCTTCCATTTTATCTATTTCGAAGACCCATTCTTCAAGCTCCCAAATTTGCTACCATGAACCCTCTTGTCATAGATGCTTGTGAGGAAGACAAACAGAAGAATTAGAGGGACTATAAGGAAATATGGGAGAGGATTCAATATCTGAAAGGCCAATAAATGGTAGAGAAGTGTGTGTCATTAATGGGTAAACTCATTAATAAAAAAATAAACATAGTGAAACAGTACTATAAAAATGTAAAATAGTTTTTGATTCACCAGATTGTAGATGCGTAAGTGAAGAGCATACTCCTAGTGCTGCATGATTTTTGATTCACCAGATCGCATTACACGACAAGTGAAGAGCATAATACCGACAAAAAATGCATTTTAGAAAATAAAAAAAAAATATTAACACGAGTTAAGAAATGAACAAAAGACACAAAATTGAATTTTATTTCAAAAAGAAGAATTAATACATCAAAAATCTGAATGCATTTTGACCTATGTGTCTCATTAGTGGAGTGTAAGTTTATAAGAAGTACAACACTTATTTATAAAATCTTAACTCTAGTTGGGGAGCCATAATGTATTATATGTGGGATAAAAAGAAAATTTAAACCCATAAAAAATAGTAAAGACCGCAGGTTTATAGACCAAACGATAAACCCATGCTCATACCCCAAGAAAAAATACCCACCCAAATACAAAAACTTGCATTAAAAATTACAATAAAAATGCATTAAAAATACATTAAAAATGCAAGATACATAGCGGATAAAACATGTTTTAAGAAATTTTGTTTTTACAAAGATAAGCTCTCAAGGGCTTTTTGTTCCTCCAAAAAATGATGCCTCGAGCAATGTGTTTGAGCTCTCTATATTTTTTCCATTTTTCAAACACTGGATAAATAATATACGTGTCGATTCAAAGATCTCTGACCAAATTGTAATTGTCCAGCTTCAAAATAAGAGGAATTATTTTTATTTTGGTTCCATGTCTATGTGTTGCTCGCTCCAAAACTCTGGCCAAAAGTGAAGGCCTACCATCAAATTGAAAATTCTCAAAAAAATACAAGATAAAATTAATTTGATATCCCCTACCTTTGATTCTATTAAAAATTCTATTTTTAATAGAAATAAATCCATCCCTAGAGCTTTATCTAACAAAAAATCTATTGAGTTCATTCATGATAAAGGCCTTTTTCTGATGAACTAGAGGATGGAAAGAAGTAGGGATGTATTAGTAGGCATTCATCGGATTCTGAAACAATTTGGTGCAAATAATTCTAGTATGAGCAAAATCAGATCCCTTAAAAAATGTAGTATCCAGAAGTGTTACTTTAAAATCAATAATAAAGGAAGTAATTTTAATACTGTCAAAGAAGGAACTGTAGGCAGCAAAAAAACCATTAAGATCCTCCTTAGGGCCATGCCAACTCGAATGGCATCATCAATGTATATGACAAAGAAATAAACAAGCATAAACCACAACAAAATTACTTCCCATGGTTGTTCCTCTTATCTACCTATATGTTTTCCCTTTGAATTCCAAGTAGTGTTGTGTTAACACTGTCTTTGCAAGCCTTACCACAAAGTTTATCTTGGCCGAATCAAATTCATTCCTCAAAAAATTACAGATGGTTGCCAAAATTTGAGAGGTGGAGATGTTGGGATAGAGGCTCTCAACATCAAAAGAGAAAGGAATGATATCCTGAGGAAAAGTACAATCGTGAAAATCTATAATTAGAGATATGGAATCCAAGAGATGATTTTTTTGCTTCAAAAAAATTGGCAAGAGCATATTATGAAGCCATTTGGAGGTAGGTTCGAGCATGAAACCATAGTAAGAATAGATGGATCGACCAGAAAGCCTAGGCTTGTGGATTTTGGGGAGCAGGTAAAAGACACACACTCTGGTAGAGGATGGTGTTACCTGGAGTATAAATTTTCTATGGTTTTTTGAAAGCAGATTCCTCCTAAAAGCCCAATCAAGCAAGTATTAGAGCTGATAAAAGATATCTTACTAGGGGACTTTGTTCACTTCAAAGTAAACATTTTGATCTTAAAGCTAGGAAAAGCCTTCTAAAATGTACTAGTCCATGGATAAAACACAAACACCCAAGTTTTTATCTATAGGTGTAATGACAATGGATTTTCCATTAGCAAGGGAACAAATGATAGACCAGATGTAGGATGGAAAAGCACGTTGGTGGGTGGGATAAGCAGTAGATAATTTGTTATTTAGGAATATTTCACCCATGCCAATAATTTCTTACAAAGGCTTATAAAACAATGAGGGATTAAAACTTGGGCTGGAAACACGAAAAGGATCAATGGGCTTAAGTGGTTTTGGAGGGCCACCTCTCGATCCAAAGAACCTTTCAAGATGAAGGCGTCTACAAAATATTGAAAACTCCTATTTTAGAACCTCTTTGGCCATGGTAGGAGGAACAGGGAAGAAATTTAAACCCAATCTAAAGGCCTCAATTTCATTCTGGGTAAGTTCTTTGGATGAAAAATTATGGATAGCAAGATTTGTGATTTTGCCATCCATAGCTCAGACATGACTTTGATAAAAATATCGATGGCGAAAATCCTATGGGCTATAAATTATGGACCAACGGGTGATTTTTTGTTTTTGTAGCTATTTTGGTGATGGAAGAACCCATGCCCTTGCTACTTCTAAACATATGGGACAAAACCCTTTCTCGGATTCTTAAAACCAAAGTTGTGGAAATTTCTTCTATTGTCCTATTGCAATAGCTACTACACATAGGAAGTACGGTTCTAGAAGTTTCTCCCATTATTTTGTGTTCTTGTAGAAGGGTCCTGAAAGTTTAAATTATGCCCCTATTGTAGTTGTTGCTTTTTTTTTTGTTGTTTCAACTGTTTATTCCATTGTTGTGGCTGCCATTATTTTTTATTTCCATGTTGTGGATGTTGCTGGCATTGCCTTTTCTGTGTAGTAGAGGCTCTTTAGTTTGGCCCTCTATTGTGATTTATATTATTTTTGTCTTGTGCCTAAAATTTCTTTCTGCACCTATGATTAGTTTTCCAAATTATCAATTTGTTGCTTGATTTCCCTTTTAACCAAGTCGGCTACACTTTCTGTAGCTTCTAACATATTAAATTTTGAGATTTTTGAGGAAGCATTATCTTGAGCAGATTTGGCTTTCTCTTGTATATCTTTTTGAATTTGCATTTCAACTCTCCAAGCCTAAAGCTTTCTCTCAAAAAGCTCTTTAATCTGGGATTCCCATTCCAAAGTAATTTCTTGAGAAATTATCTTATATTTATTTGTGGAATATGCAAGAATTTCCTTAATTGTCAGCAATAAAATATTGGGAATATAATCAATGGCCTGAGCAACTAATTTATTTGTATATTTTTAAAAATTACAGATATATAATTTAACCATTTCCAAGCAAAAATTTTACAGTGAGTGCCTCTAATTCATCAAAAAATTGTTTATCAATATCTTCATATGGAAGTTTAAGACGTGGTTTTTCCATTCATAGGCTATGGAGAACAATACCTTTGCACAAATTCTCTTCAAATCGGGCTAGCCTAGAATGGCATTTTTTTGCCTTTCTACTCAAAATTTTGAATTCTTCGAACCTTGTTTCCAACAATTTATCCAAAGACTCTACACATGGAGGAATGCCACACATTGCATCGATTCCATCTATGAAGGTCCTTCTATCCTGTGTACAAGGAACTCTTCCATTTTGAGTAAAAAAAAAAATTGTGTTAGACCTCTGCAAAACTCTTCCATTTTATATGTTTTGAAGACCCATTCTTCAAGCTCCCAAATTTGTTATCGTGAACTCTCTTGTCATAGACGCTTGCAAGAAATATAAACAAGAAGACTGGAGGGACTATCGGGAACTATAGAAGAGGATTCAATATCTAAAAGGTCAATAACTGAGAGAGCAGTGTATGCCATTAATGGGTAAACTCATTAATAAAAAAAGAAACATGGCAAAGCAATACTCTAAAAACGTAAACTAGTTTTTGATTCACCAGATCACAGATGCGCAAGTGAAGAGCATACTCCTAGTGTTGTAGGATTTCTGATTCACTAAATCACATTACACAGAAAGTGAAGAGCATAATACCGACAACAAATACATTTTAGAAAATAGAAAAAAATATTAACATGAGTTAGGAAAGGAACAAAAGACACGAAATTAAATTTTATTTCGAAAAGAAGAAGTAATACAACATCAAAACTCCGAACGCATTTCAACCTATGGGTCTCAGTATCGAAGTGTGAGTTTAGAATAATTACAACACTTCTTTATAAAATCCTAACTCTAGTGGGGGAGCCATAATGTATTACATGTGGGATACCAAAATTCTTTTTTAAACCCATAAAAAATAGTAAAGACCATAGGTTTATAGACCAAAGGGTAAACCCAGGCTCATACCCCAAGAAAAATTACCTGCCCAAACACAAAAACTTACATTAAAAATGCATTAAAAATTACATTAAAGATGCATTAAAAATCAAGATCCATAGTGGATAAAAATGTTTTAAGAAAATTTGTTTTTAGAAAGATAAGCTCTCAAGGGCATTTTGTTCCTCC
Source organism: Wollemia nobilis (assembly GCA_028583015.1). Taxonomy (NCBI): domain Eukaryota; kingdom Viridiplantae; phylum Streptophyta; class Pinopsida; order Araucariales; family Araucariaceae; genus Wollemia; species Wollemia nobilis. Next base: position 50,259 of record JAQPPZ010004345.1, on the reverse strand, counting down.
AAAAAATGATTGCTTGAGCAATGTGTTTGAGCTCTCTATATTTTTTCCATTTTTCAAATATTTGAGAAATAATATCTGTGTCGATTCAAAGATCTCTGACAAAATTGTAGTTGTCCAGCTTCAAAATAAGAGGAATTATTTTCATTTTGGTTCCATGTTTGTGTGGTGCTCGCTCAAAAAATCTAGCCAAAAGTGAAGGCCTGCCATAAAATTGAACTTTTTCAAAGGCAAGAGAAAATTAATTTGATATCCCCTACCTCTGAGTGTGTTAAAAATTTTATTTTTAACAAAAATAAATCCATCCCTGGAGCTTTCTCTAACCAAAAATCTATTGAGTTCACTCGTGATAAAGGCCTTTTTCTAATGAACTAGATGATGGGAGGAAGCAGGGATGTATTGGTAGGCATTCATCAACTTCTAAAACAATTTGGTGTAAATAATTATAGAATGAGCAAAATCAGGTCCCTTAAAAAATGTAGTATCCAAAAGTGTTACTTCAAAATCAAAAATAAAGGAAGTAATTTTAATAATATCAAATAAGGAACCGTAGGCAGTAATAAAACCATTAAGATCCTCCTTAGGGCCATGCAAAACTCCAATGACATAATCAATGTATCTTTTATAAAATAAAATATTTTCCATAACAACATTATTAAATACTTGTTCCTCTAGATAACAAAGAAATAAACAAAGCATAAACCATAGCAAAATTACTTCCAATGGTTGTTCCTCTTATCTACCTATATATTTTTCCATTGAATTCCAAGTAGTGTTGTTTTAATACTATCTTTGCAAGCCTTACCACAAGGTTTGTCTTGGCTGAATCAAATTCATTCCTTAAAAAATGATGGATGACAGCCAATAATTGAGATGTGGGGATGCTAGGATAGAGGCTCTCAAAACATCAAAAGAGAAAATAATGATGTCCTGAGGAAAAGTACGACCACAAAAATATTTAATTAGAGATATGGAATCCAAGAGATGATTTTTTGCTTCAACAAAATTGGTAAGAGTAGATGATGAAGCCATTTGGAGGTAGGTTCGAGCATGAAACCACAGTAGGAATAGATGGGTCGACCGAAAATCTTGGGCTTGTGGATTTTGGGGAGTAGGTAAAAAATGCACACTCTAGTGGAGGATGGTGTTACCTGGAGCATAAATTTCCTATGGTTTTCTAAAATGAGATTCCTCCTAAAATTCCAATCAAGAAAGTATTGGAGTTGATAAAAAATATCCTGCCAGGGGACTTTGTTCACTTTAGAGTAAACATTTTGATTTAAAATTTGGGAAAATCCTTCTAAAATGTACCATTCCATGGATAAATTACAAACATCCAAGTTTTTATCTTCTTGGAGAAGGGCCTCAAAAGTTTAAATTATGCCCCTGTTGTTGTTGTTGCCTTTGTTGTTGTTGTTTTAGTTGTTTATTCCTTTGTTGTGGCTACCATTGTTGTTTGTTTCCATGTTGTGGATGTTGTCAAGATTGCATTTTTTGTGTAGTAGAGGCTCTTTTTTTTGGCCCTCTACTTTGAATTCTATTCTTGTTGTCTTGTTTTGAAAATTTCTTTTGTGTACCTGTGATTAGTTTCTCCAAACAATCAATTTGTTGCTTGATTTCTCTTTTAACCAAGTCGGCTACACTTTTTGTAGCTTCTGACATATTAAAATTTGGGATTTCTAAAGTAGCATTCTCTTGAGAAAATTTGGCTTTCTCTTGTATATCTTTTTGGATTTGCATTTCAACTCTCCAAGCCTAAAGCTTTCCCTCAAAAAGCTATTTAATTTGGGATTCCCATTCCAAAGCAATTTCTTGAGAAATTGTCTTATATTTATTTATGGAATCTACAAGAATTTTCTTAATTGTCAACAATAAAATATTGGGAACATAATCATTGGATTGAGCAGTTAATTTATCTGTATATTTTTTAAATTATAGATATATAATTTAGCCATTTCCAAGATAAATGTTTCTATGAGGGCTTCCGACTCATCAAAAAATTGTTTATTAAGATCTTCATCTAGAAGTTTAAGATATGGTTTTTCAATTCGTAGGCTATGGGGAACAATGCCTTTGTACAAATTATATTCAAACTAGGCTAGCCTAGAATGGTATTTTTCTGCATTTCTACTCAAAATCTTGAATTCTTTGAACCTTTTTTCCAATAACTTATCCAAAGACTCTAGACATGGAGGAATGCCACACATTGCATCGATTCCATATATGAAAGTCCTTCTATCCTGTGTACAAGAAACTCTTCCATTTTGAGCAAAAACTTCTATTTGTGTTAGACCTCTACAAAACTCTCCCATTTTATCTATTTTGAAGACTCGTTCTTCAAGCTCTCAAATTTTTTGTCGTGAACCCTCTTGTCATGGATGCTTGCAAGGAATATCAACAGGAGAACTGGAGGGACTATCACGAACTATGGGAGAGGATTCAATATCTGAAAGGTCAATAAATGGTAGAGCAACGTGCACCATTAATGGGTAAACTAATAAATAAAAAAAGAAACATGGTGAAGCAGTATTCTAAAATCGTAAACTAGTTTTTGATTCACCAAATCACAGACACGCAAGTGAAGAGCATACTCCTAGTGTTGCAAGATTTCTAAATCCCCATATTACATTACACGATAAGTGAAGAGCATAATACTGACAATAAATACATTTTAGAAGATAGAAAAAAACATTAACATGAGTTAGGAAATGAACAAAAGACACAAAATTGAATTTTATTCTGAAAAGAAGTAATACAACATCAAAACTTCAAACGCGTTTCAACCTATGGGTCTCATTAGTGGAGTGTGAGTTTAGAAGAAGTACAACACTTCTTTATAAAATCCTAACTCTAGTGGGGAAGCCATAATGTATTACATGTGGGATAAAAAAAACTTTTTTAAACCCACAAAAAATAGTAAAAACCATAGGTTTATAGACCAAACGGTAAACCCAGGCTTATACCCCAAGAAAAATTACCCACCCAAATACAAAAATTTGCATTAAAAATTACATTAAAAATGCATTAAAAATTACATTAAAAATGCAAGATACATAGCGGATAAAACATGTTTTAAGAAATTTTGTTTTTACAAAGATAAGCTCTCAAGGGCTTTTTGTCCCTCTAACAAATGATGCCTTGAGCAATGTGTTTGAGCTCTCTATATTTTTCCAATTTTCAAACATTGGAGAAATAATATTTGTTCCGATTCGAAGATCTCTGACAAAATTACAGTTGTCCAGCTTCAAAATAAGAGGAATTGTTTTTATTTTGGTTCCATGTCTGCGTGCTGCTCACTCCAAAACTCAAGCCAAAAGTGAAGGCCTACCATCAAATTGAACTTTCTCAAACAAAGGCAAGAGAAAATTAATTTAATATCCCCTACCTCTGAGTCAGTTAAAAACATTATTTTAACAGAAATAAATCCATCCCTGGAGCTTTCTCTAACCAAAAATATATTGATTTCACTAATGATAAAGGTATTTTCTGATGAAATGGATTATGGGAGGAAGCAGGGATGTATTAGTAGGAATTCATCGGCTTCTGAAACAATTTGGTGCAAAAAATTCTAGTCTGAGAAAAATTAGATCCCTTAAAAAATGTATTATCCAGAGTGTTACTTCAAAATTAGAAATAAATGAAGTAATTTTAATACTATCAAAGAAGGAACCGTACGAAGCATGAAAACCATTAATATCATCCTTAGAGCCATTCCAAACTCCAATGGCATCATCAATGTATATTTTATAAAATAGAATATTTTCCACAGTAACATTATTAAATATTGGTTCCTCTAGATGACAAAGAAATAAACAAGCATAAACCACATCAAAATTACTTTCCATGGCTATTTCTCTTATCTGCATGTATGTTTTCCCTTTGAATTCCAAGTAATGTTGTGTTAACACTATCTTTGCAAGCCTTACTAAAAAGTTTATCTTGGTCGAATCAAATTCATTCCTCAATAAATGATGGATGACTACCAATCCTTGAGAGGTGGGGATGCTGGGATAGAAGCTCTCAATATCAAAAGAGAAAAGAATGATGTCCTGAGTAAAATTACGACAATAAAAATATTTAATTAGAGATATGAAATCCAAGAGATGATTTTTTTTCTTCAACAAAATTAGCAAGAGCAAATGATGAAGCCATTTAGAGGTAGGTTTGAGCATGAAACCATAGTAGGAATATATGGGTTGATAAAAAAACCTAGGCTTGTAGATTTTGGGGAGTAGGTAAAAGACACGCACTCTAGTAGAGGATGGTGTTACCTGGAGCATAAATTTCTTGAGGTTTTTTTAAAGTATTCCTCCTAAAATCCCAATAAAGCAAGTATTGGAGCTGATAAAAAATATTCTACAAGGGGACTTTGTTCACTTCAGAGTAAACATTTTGATCTGAAAGCTAGGAAAATCCTTCTAAAATTTACTAGTCCATGGATAAAATACAAACACCCAAGTTTTTATCTATAGGTCTAATGATAATGGATTTGTCATTGGCAAGGGAACAAATGGCAGACCAGATGTGGGATGGAAAAGCATGCTGGCGGGTGGGATTAGCAGCAAATAATTTGTAATTGAGGAATATTTCACCCATGCATATAATTTATTCCAAAGGCTTATAAAACTATGAGGGATTAAAACTTGGGTTGGAAACATGAAAAGGATCAATGGTCTTAAATGGTTTTTGAGGGCCACATCTCGGTCCAAAGAACCATTCAAGACGAAGACGTCTACAAAATGTTGAAAACACATATTTTAGAACCTCTTTCACCATGGGAGGAGGAATAGGGAGGAAATTTAAACCCAAGCTAAGGGCCTCAATTTATTCTAGGTAAGTTCTTTGGATGAAAAATTATGGACAACAAAATTTGTGATTTTGCCATCCATAGCCCAGACAGGACTCCAATAAAAAAACCGACAACCAACATCCTGTGGGCTGAAAATTGTGGACCAACAGGTTATTTTTGCTTTTCGTCACCATTTTGGTGATGGAATAACCCCTACCCTTGTTTCTTTTGAACAGATGAGGCAAAACCCTTTCTCAGATTCTCGAAACCAAAGTTGTGTAAATTTCTTCCATTGTCCTGTTGCAATTGTTGTTGCACATAGAAAGTATGGTTCTGGAAGTTTCTCCCCTTCTTTCATATTCTTGGAGAAGGACCTTGAAAGTTTAAATTATGCCCCTATTGTTGTTGTTGCCTTTGTTGTTGTTGTTTCAGTTGTTTATTCCTTTGCTATGGCTACCATTGTTGTTTATTTCTATTTTGTGGATGTTATTGTGATTGCCTATTCTGTGTAGTAGAGGCTCTTTGGTTTTTCCCTCTATTGTGAATTCTATTCTTGTTGTCTTGTGCTAAAAATTTATTTTGTGCACTTGTGATTAGTTTTTTCCAAATGATCAATTTTTTTCTTGATTTCTCTTTTAACCAAGTCGGCTACACTTTCTGTAGCTTCTAACATATTAAATTTTGGTATTTCTGAAGCAACATTCTCTCGAGTAGCTTTGGATTTCTCTTGTATATCTTTTTGGATTTGTATTTCAACTCTACAAGCCTGAAGCTTTCCCTCAAAAAGCTATTTAATTTGGGATTCCCATTCCAAAGCAATTTTACTAAGAAATTGTCTTATATTTATTTATAAAATCTGCAAGAATTTCCTTAATTATAACCAATAAAATATTGGGAATATAATCATTGGCATGAGGAGCTAATTTATATGTATATTTTTTTTAAATTATAGATATATAATTTAGCCAATTCTAAGAGAATTTTTTTTGTGAGGGCCTTTTTTTTTTTTTTTTTTTTTTTTTTTTTTTTTTTCTACTCAAAATCTTGAATTCTTCGAACCTTGTTTCCAACAACTTGTCCAAAGACTCTAGACATGGAGGAATGCCACGTTTTGCATCGATTCCATCTATGAATGTCCTTCTATCCTATGTACAAGGAACTCTTCTATTTTGAGAAAAAACTTTTGTTTTTGTTAGACCTCTGCAAAACTCTTCCATTTTATCTATTTTGAAGACTCGTTCTTTAATACCCAGGTGTTGTAGGTGATTTGGAGAGGAGAGGGCAATCCTCCAGTGGAGGTCCCAGGTTCAAATCTCCACCCTACCAAAAATTTGAATTGGGTATCTAAAATCCAATTGATAATGTTGGTGCGGGTAGGGTTGGGTGCGACCCTCGGGTGACTTTGACGGTGTAGAACCCTTGTTCATGGTCTCTCAGACCAAGGTGGCTCCGCAAGGGGTTTGTCACTTTAAAAAAAAAGACTCGTTCTTTAAGCTCCCAAATTTGTTATCATGAACCCTCTTGTTGTAGACGCTTGCGAGGAAGATGAACAAGGGAACTAGGGGAACTATAAGGAACTATGGGAGAGGATTCAATATCCAAAAGGTCAATAATTGGTAGAGTAGCATGCACCATTAATGGGTAAAACCATTATTATAAAGAAACATGGTAAAGCAGTACTCTAAAAATGTAAACTAGTTTCTAATTCACGAGATCATAGATATGCAAGTGAAGAGCATACTCCTAGTACTGTAGGATTTTTGATTCACTAGATCACATTACACAACAAGTGAAGAGCATAATACCAACAACAAATATATTTTAGAAAACAAAAAAAATATTAACACGAGTTAGGAAAGGAACAAAAGACACGAAATTGAATTTTATTTCAAAAATAAGAAGTAATACAACATCAAAACTCTGAACGCATTCTGACCTATGGATCTCATCAGTAGAGTGTGAGTTCAAAATAAGTACAACACTTCTTTATAAATCCTAACTCTAATGGAAGAGCCATAATGTATTACATGTGGGATAAAAAAATATTTTTTAAACCCATAAAAAATAGTAAAGACCGCAGGTTTATAGACCAAACGATAAATCCAGGATCATACCCCAAGAAAAATTACCCACCCAAATATAAAAACTTGCATTAAAAAATGCATTAGAAAATGCATTAAAAATTACATTAAAAATTCATTAAAAATGCATTAAAAATTACATTAAAAATGCATAAAAAATGAAATATCCAGAGCGGATAAAACATGTTTTAAAAATTTTTGTTTTTCCAAAGATCAGCTCTCAAGGGCTTTTTGTTCCTCCAAAAAAATGATGCCTCGAGAAATGTGTTTGAGCTCTCTATATTTTTTCCATTTTTCAAACATTGGAGAAATAATATATATGTTGATTTGAAGATCTCTGACAAAATTGCAATTGTCCAACTTCAAAATAAGAGGAATGTTTTTATTTTGGTTCCATGTCTGCGTGCTACTTGCTCCAAAACTCTGGCCAAAAGTGAAGGCCTACCATAAAATTGAACTTTCTCAAACAAAGGCAAGAGAAAATTAATTTGATACCCCTACCTCTGAGTCTGTTAAAATTTTTATTTTTAACAGAAATAAATCCATCCCTAGAGCTTTCTCTAACCAAAAATCTATTGATTTCACTCATGATAAAGACCTTTTTTATATAAATTAGATTATGGGAGGGAACAGGGATGTATTGGTAGGCATTCATCAGCTTTTGAAACAATTTGGTGCAAAGAATTCTAGCCTAAGCAAAATTAGGTCCCTTAAAAATGTAGTATCGAGAAGTGTTACTTTAAAATCAGAAATAAAGGAAGTAATTTTAATACTGTCAAAGAAGGAACCGTAGGTAGAAATAAAACCATTAAGATCCTCCTTAGGGCCATGCCAATATCCAATGGCATCATCAATGTATCTTTTATAAAATAAGATATTTTCCACAACAACATTATTAAATACCTGTTCCTCTAGATGACAAAGAAATAAACAAGCATAAACCACAACAAAATTACTTCCCATGGTTTTTCCTCTTATCTGCATGTATATTTTCCCTTTGAATTACAAGTAGTTTTGTATTAACACTATCTTTGCAAGCCTTACCACAAATTTTGTCTTGGCCGAATCAAATTCATTCCTCAAAAAATGATGGATGGCTTCCAATCCTTGAGAGGGTGGGATGTTGGGATAGAGGCTCTCAACATAAAAAGAGAAAAGAATGATATCCTAAGGAAAATTATGACCATGCAAATATTTAATTAGAGATATGGAATCTAGGAGATGATTTGTTTGCTTCAACAAAATTGACAAGAGCATATGAGAAAGTCGTTTGGAGGTAGGTTTGAGCATGAAACCATAGTAGGAACAGATGGATTGACTGGAAAGCCCAAGCTTGTGGATTTTGGGGAGTAGGAAAAAGACACACACTTTGGTAGAGGATGTGTTTCTTGGAGCATAAATTTCTTGTGGTTTTTTGAAAGCATATTCCTCTTAAAATACCAATCAAGCAAGCCTTGGAGTTATTAAAAAAATATCCTACCAGGGGACTTTGTTCACTTCAGAGTAAACATTTTGATCTGAAAGCTGGGAAAAGCCTTCTAAAATGTACCAATCCATGGATAAAACACAAACACCCAAGTTTTTATCTGTAGGTATAATGACAATAGATTTTTCATTGGCAAGGGAACAAATGGCAGACTAGATGTGGGATGGAAAAGAATGTTGGTGGGTGGGATTAGCAGAAGATAATTTGTTATTGAGGAATCTTTCACCCATGCCAATAATTTCTTTTAAAGGCTTAAAAAGCTATGAGGTATTAGAACTTGGGTTGGAAACATGGAAAGGATCAATGGGATTAAGCGATTTTGGAGGGCCACCTCTCAATCCAAAGAGCCATTCAAGATGAAGACGTGTACAAAATGTTGAAACTCCTATTTTAGAACCTCTTTGGCCATGAGAGGAGGAACATGGAGGAACTTTAAACCTAAGCTAAGGGCCTCAATTTCATTGGCTATACACTGTTCCACATCCTATACATAGCACTTTTCCTAGAGGGGATACATACAAAACTAAAAAAACCTAAGCATCAAGGCAAAACTAGCTTCACTCTAGATCCACAAATTTTAGATCTTCCCAAGGATGCATCTAAGTTAGCACCAAGGTTCAAATATTGCTAAGAAATACCAAAATGGTCTTAATGTTGCTTGATGAACAAATGTATAGGCTATCTACACATGATTAAATCAAGATATTATTTTTAGAACTATGCAAATTATAGGATAAAATCTATGTGACTACTAGTCTACCTTATATGAAAATGTTATTTTATAAAGAAAATATGGATAATTACCTCTAGGTTAGGATAGATCACTAAAGTCCCAAAGTAAGTATTATACTATCATGTATAGTAACAAGAATTATTGTAATTATAGGAGAGGACACTCTCAAATGAGTAATTGACCCCACCAAAAATATAAGGTGAAGAAAGGGTATGAAATCCTGTGCTATTGTTATATTTCTAATCTTGACCTATCTTAGTGAATTTTATTTAAATATGGTCTCCCAAGAAAATTACTTTCTCATGATTTGCAATTGAAGGTAAAATTATAAATTTTTAATAATTTACAAAAATAAGGGATGGAAAGGTCCCTCTCATAGTGCACACTTTGTAATAATGAGTTGAAGACCTAGGTTCAAACCCTTGGGGTATACCTGTTTGTGTAAAGGTAGTAGTCTAACCTGCATCCACTAAGTGCATGCCAACCCAACAATGATGGTACCAATCCTAAGCTCTCAATGCTCCTTCTAAATTGGGTTAAATAACAATAAGGTGGAATAGGTGTTGTTGTAGGAAGCCCCAATATTTAAACCTTGCTTGGTAGGAGAAAAGGACTATGGATATAACCAACTCCCCTATAACGATAATAATAATAATAATAAGTTGAAGACCATAGACCACCTCCTACTTATTGATCTTTTGATCAACTTAGGTAAATGTGCACCTTAGACCAAATTCAAGATTGAATGATCTAAAAAAAATTAGATCAACCTCCATAGAAGGTCGACTCCTTGGAAATGCTCAAAAAGTGAAGAAAATTCTAAAGAGAAACAAGGTATACATGGATAGAAAAAAAATTAAGGTGGATGGAATTCAGCTAACAACAAGTGTTGGAGATATTATATTATTTGGTAAATGATAAAGTACCCCCATGGTACATTTGTACATTTGTAAATATTAGATTAGGGAGTGTGATTTATATTTTCCCTAAAGTATAAGTCAATGTGTAATAAGAGTGTGTGCCATTAATAAAGTGTGTAAGTGTGTAGAGTGTACAAGTGTGCAAAGTTTCATATGATAAAGCATGTAAGTGTGTAGTGTGTGATATTGTGCAATATATCATATAAGTCAAGAGTTATGTGTGTAGGTAATAAGTATACAAGTGAAGAGACACATGATATATGTCAAGATGTAAAGTGAAGGGACATGAGAGTTTTTTCATATGTGAGGAATAGAAAAATATGCATATCCTAGATATGTGAGGAGAGCAATAGTCAAAGTATTGAAAGGTCATGTGTAAAGTTATATTATGGATACAAAGCTCTATGTATTGTAATCAAGAAGAGAACAATATGATATGAAGCATTGTATCTCAAGATTGTAATATAGATATTGTATATTTGATCAATAATATTATAATTTTTATATTCTAAAATATTGTTATTATTTCATGAATTTGACTTATTCATATTGGTTAGAGAATTGTATGCTTCAATATTGTATTTTATTAAGATCTAGGATATTGGGACCTATGATTTAATCTAGCTAAAAAGCCAAAAATAAAAATGTAGTTTGGATGGACTTAGACTAGCTATTGTAATCAAATTCTTAATAGGATTTCCCCCTATATTATCTCATATGAAATAAGAACAAGGTTTATAACATCCAATATTCTAAACATTTCACTAAAATTATCCAAACAACTATTTCACACAACAGAATTCAACCCAACTAAAACTAACAAAAATAATAGAAGTGCAAATATTACAATGTTCAATATCTCAAACACCCTAAGAGAAATAATCCAAATTAGATCTCATCCTAACAAAATTTACTTCAACTCCTATTGAAATAAAGTAAAAAACATCAAGCATAACAAAATTAACTATCATTAAAGCTTAAATAAAATGTTGAATGTGAAATGTATTATTGTAAATGTTGCATAAAATTTGATAGATAGAAGCCAAAGAGCCCTTCATTTGATTTTACAATATCTTAGAACATCACCTTACAAAAAGAAAAACATTGAATATTTGACCCTTACAAATGAGGAGTGTTTCCCTTATTATAGCTTTCATTATACTAAAATAATAATAAATATTACATTTAATATTGGCCAAATTAATTAGCCATGATCCTAGGCTAAGTTGGCACCACTTAGCCTCTTAATATTACTCTACATATCTTTTGTTAAATGGTTATGATTCTTGTGATGCTTTATCATGTTTCATGGAGGTTGTTATCATTTTCTAGCTCTAGAAGATGCTACATGGTGTAACTAATTAGCTTGGAATGTCAAGTGTCCTTGCTAAGGTCCTTGAATCTAAAGTATTATTGTTGTGTGTCTTATCTTTTAGGCTCCCTATTTACTTAATACAAGTATGTTAGACTCTTAAGAAGCTAACTTGAGTGATTTGGGCTTCTGCTTTGATTTGTTTTTCTTTTTGGAATCTCTTATGTGCTACTCACATTGTTCCAAAACCTTTGGGAGCTTAGCTAGAATGTTCAACCTTCCATATTCTAGTATTAATATCAACTGCCTTATGAGCCTTACACTTTTCCAGAGATTTTAGATTTGAAGCACTCTTTGTTTATGTAGGCACAAAAATTGTTTGGCTTGCCTTTGTCCTCCTTTTGCTTAGTTAGAAGCCTTGTCCTGGGATGTTGCTCATTTGACTCATGCTTTAGGTAACTCCTTTGTGATTGTTCATCAGGATGAAACTAATGTTATTTCTTAGAATTTTTGGCATGCTATCCTCCAGACTTAAATGCTTTTTCTTCCTTTATGTCAAAAATATTGAGTGCTTTTGTTGATTTTTTTCCCAAGAAATTTTGGCTTACCTTTTCTTCATGTTTGACATAAGTTAAAGCTTTTGGATTAAGTTATATAGGTAGATATTTACCTAAAATTCCTTCCTCTAGATTCAGATGAAAATGGCATGAGTGTTCAATTTGGTAAGCCTCTTTTTATTTCATTCCACTTCTAGGATGACCTTTATATGGACCAAGAAGGCTAAATGATCTACACAAGTTTATTAACTTGAAACACTTGAGATGCTTACACTTCCATATATTTTCAGCTCTTTTAGTCAGTGCCAATCCTTTGTCTAGCCACCTTCGTTACCCTCTTACTTCTTTCACTTTTCTTGATTTTATTTTCCAAGATCCCTATTGGGTAATTATAGAGGGCCCTATCAAGTGTGGAGTACAGATCAATTTTTGAATCCACTTCTCTTAATGATGAGTGAATCCAAAACCATTGTATAGGACTATGTTCTTCTTAAGGTAAAACCCTTTTATTTATCATCAAAAAGGCTCAAGGACTTACCAATAGTGTTATGATCCCATCCTAACCTTATTATATATTTAACCCTTTCCTCATATGGGGACCCCATCTTAATAATATCATGTAATATTTTATAATGTGTATATAGAATTTGAGGTGCCTAGACAAGTGGGGCCATTTAATGTAATCATTATTAAGAATGTAATTGTTTGTTTGGTAGAAGAGTATTTAAAAATGCAAGGGAAAATAGATGAAGGCATCTCAGATGTTGTTGTATTGAAGCTCTACTTATAAGGAGGTTTCCCTCTCAAAGAGGTTTGTGATTATATAATGTGTTCTTATTTTCTACATTATAATTTGTTGCATTTCCATTGTATCTTACAATATTGTGTGTATGTGCTTTATTTCACTGCAAGGTTCATAACAAGTGGTATCACAACACTTTCTAGGGTCGCATCCTACTATAGTGCAAATAGTTCATGTTCTACCATTTTGACTTGTTAGGTATAATTTTTTCTTGTTTTCATTTTCCTGTTCATTTTTCTAAAAAGAAAAAAGAGAAAAATTAAAGCCATTTTTTCCTTTGATTTAGTTTAATAGGTTAGAAACCCTATTTTGAGAGCTTTAAAATATCATGGAGGAGTTTCATTATTGGCTAAGCTAGATTTCTCATAAAGCATCTAGTGAAGTGAGGGGTGATCAAAATCCAATACCTAGGCCTCAAATAGCACCCGTATATGGACTTGAGCTTCCACATATCTTTGGTATATTGGGAAATACCCCTTGGATTAGAAGAAATATTTAGTTGTACAAATATTTTTGACCATGTATCTATCCATAATATACCAACCACAACACTCGAGAAGATCACCCTCCCATATTTTCATAGAGATGGGTAGTGCACTCAAGGGTATGTGTGGAACCATGCTTGAGTAGTGGCCTAAAATATTTGTTTGAGCATTATCGTTCATCTTTGTAATATAATAAAGGGGTATGGACAATGCACATACCTTGGCCTAGATTTACCATGTTACAGTCATATATTATACCTCCAAAACCTTGACCACATAGTTGAGTATACTATAGAGACTACACCTAGCACAAATTTCACCATACTATAAAATTCCTTACTAAAGAAGAAACTGTTGGGGTTAGTAAAAGTTGAGAATAGATTTAGATAGGGCAGTTATTAGTGATAGATAAAAATAGTTTCAAATAGATAGTTGTCAGTAATAGTCAAAATAGAGTTTGTTAGGAAAGTTTTCAATAACAATTAGATAGGTTAGTGTCAATGATAGAATTTGATAATGTACTTGGAAATAATAGACTGAATAGTAATTGACATGGTAGTTGTCGAGGACTAGGGAAGAAATTCATTATTTTAGGTGAAGGAAAGCTTTAGGAGAAAAATAGACAACACTACTAAAAAAAATTGGGGTGTCAAAAAATATTATTTTATACCTAGTCCATTGTATTCATCTTTTCAAATTGATTGTTTTGATATATAGCACCCAAACACTTTTTTTAGACCATTACTAAAAATAGTAACCCTTGGAACAAAACTTCCATTTTTAGTAAGTCAATTAGGGTGGTCCAAATCATAATTATATGGTTGGAGGTACCAAAGAAGAATTGAAGAGATGAAACAACGACAATATATGGAATAATTAAAGTAAACATTTAGTAACCTATAGAGCCAAATGTCACACATTGAAACATAAATTAAACATATGAAAGATCACATGCAGGTCCTAAAATCTGACCAACTTAAAGTCAAAACTAATATTGAGGAAAAATTCCTTGAGGTTGAAGAATGGTTAAAGGAATTCCTAAAGTTATACCAATATATTAACATTGAAACATAGGGTGGTTGTTTAGTAAACAGAGACAACGAAACCCATAATTGCTCTTTCTCACACTAATATTGCATTTAAAATGCCCAAATTAGACTTTCACAAGTTTAATGGCAAGGATGTTGATGGTTGGTTGTGTCTTGTAGATCAATTCTTCAAATTCCATAATGTTCCCTGATATTTATGGTTCACCTTGGCATCCTTTCACTTTGAATTTGAGGCCCTAAAATGGTATCAATGGTTACAAAACATGACTCTTTACCCTTCTTGGCAATAATTTGATTCCTAATTACTCACTTTTTTTGGCCCTAATGAGTATGAGGACTTTATCGAAGCCTTAAAAAATTGAAACAAACCTCTACTACTTGAGAATATGAGACTCAATTTGAGAAATTTGCTAATAAAAAAAAGGGGTTGAATGAAGGATTTCTTCAAATCTATTTTATTAGTGGGTTGAAATATGATATCAAGATAGAAGTAAAAATGTTCAAACCACAGTATATGATGCAAGCCATTGGATTGGCTAGACTAGCAGAGAAAAACATTTCTACCTAGAGGTGTTCATATAAATTCCCACATGCCAAACCTATAATTTCATCCAAGTTAACATTGAATACTAGAAATAAATGTCCACAAATCAACCAATTGATTAGAGAGGAAATGGATGTCTGTAGAGCATAAGGATTGTGTTATAATTATGATGAAAAATATTTGTTAGAGCATAAATGTGTACAATAAAATTTATTTTTGTTGGATGTGGATGACTTAATAGTGAATGAAATACCTAACAAAGAAGTAGAACCATAGGAGGAAGAGCCTCAAGATGAGGGTGATGCATAGGAATAACCATAGCCAAATATTTCTATCTAGGCACTTACATGAATATCAACCCCTTAGAGTATGTAGGTAGTAGGATTATTCAAAGATCAAAGAATTTTAATTCTTATTGATTTAGGTAATACACATAATTTCATTGATCCCTGACTAGTTAAGAAAGAAAACTATTACATACATGCTTGCAACTCTTTTGAATTCATGGTGGCAAAAGGAGGAACATTACCTTGTAAGGGTAAATGACAAAATATTAAGTTGAATATAGGGGACTATGAACTCAAAAATAATATATTTTCTTTTCCACTAGGAGGATGTGATGTTATGCTAGGAGCATAGTGGCTTCGTACCTTGGGAATAGTAGCCTAGAACTTTACCAAATTATGGATGCAATTCTCATATAATGGGAGGTCCTACTCTCTATGTGGTTCACTAGTAGGATATTTTTTGTTACATACTTAACATAGCTAGTCGGCTATGTTAGTGTTCCAAGGATTTTTAATTTAATTTATCATTAATATAGTTTATTTATTTAATTTGAAATCATATTATCATCATTTGCAATTGTGCAAGAGGACTGAACCCTCCTAGTGGTGAGGACCATCCCTCCTAAAGTGGCTTGTTGATTTACTTATATTTTATTAATTCCTTCGAATATATTTCGCTGAGTTTGATCTTTTACAATTTAACGTTGTATTCTCTAATTTAGCAACTACATGTTATATTGATTATAATTCTAATAAGATTAGTACAAGAGAGTCAAGGGGTGGCAAGTCCCTTGCAAATGGTATCAAATTTTAGGTTTTGAGCGTGGCAGGGTGGGTTCTCTCTCTACCATTTCAACCAACGCATTCGACATTCTAAGCAATAGAAATAATTAAAATATGAATTCAGTGGGATATTCAATGCAAACCTTAGTGTAATCAAGCTCATAGATAATAAAAAATAGAAGAAGGTATTTGAAACACTGTGATTCATATGCAAACTCTAAAAGTGGAGATAAATCATTGTGCATAGCTATCTATCGTGAGAAAATCCAATTAGCAGACATATAAAAGAATCCTTAGTCGTGGATGTGTACCATCAACAACATCGCAATATTACACGTTGCCAACGAGGAGATTCAAGTTTAACCATAACTCAAACCACTATGAATCATAGGAAAATTGGAGGAAATATAGCCACTTACAGTAGCGAAGCCACCAACAAATCACAATGCAAGAATTTGACGTATTAAAATTTTAAGCTAAGGTACAATTTTGTTTTATCCTCAGGATAATTATCCCACATGCAGGGTGTGGTGGGCAAGAATGAGTTTAATAACAACTAGTCACCCCTATTTTATTGTGACTTCAATCATATAAGACTTTCTCCCTTACATGTAAGGTCTCTCCCTCTAACATGTCAAGTTTGTTGTCGTATAAAATTATTTTATTTCGTGGTTTCATCGCATCTGGTCTGCATTCATCATGTCAGGATTTCAGGTCACCGTAGTATCATCTCCTATCCTCATTGTTGAGTTGTCATCCCTCGTATCCTTCATAAGGCTTATCACCTTATCCTCAATCTCATATTCCTTACTACCTAATTCCTTCGTATCCACACCATGGTCTTGTTGTCGTGTTACATCATGTCCTTGTCATGGTATCAATTATCATGTTGAGTTCGTCTCTCATTGTTATCTGAGTTCTTCGTGTCCATGTTGTTAATCTCATTATTTTGTCACGTAGTGTCCTTATCATGGTCTTGTTTATCGTGTTGAGTTGTGTCACATTGAGTCCTTATCATGATCTCAGTTATTGGGTGGAGTCGTATCACATTGTTTCCTTTTTGTGGTCTTGGTTATCATGTTTAGTTCATCTTCCTTCACTGCCTAAGTCCTTGGTGTCCACACCATCGGTCTAGTTGTCATGTTGCATTGTATCCTTATCATGTTAGCCGTTGGAGTTTCAATTTAGAACTTGAGGAAAACTAGTCATTGTCATCCATATCCAGTTTCATAATTATTACATAGTAGCTGTTGGAAGTAAATATTCAAACCGGGGGGGGGGGGGGGTAAGGGGGGGGGGGTGGACAAAGGACCGAATGGGCAATATAAAGCTAGAAAATTCAAAAGAAAATAAGACATAAAAAAAACAAAGGTACACATTATACTTCTCCTTTACACATTAATATTTTTGATCCCAGTCATCCATTGCTTAATACTATGGCATCCAATCCTTCACCTACTTCTTCCCATGATAACCTCACACTTGAGGAAATAGGGAACCCCAATACCAACACCTCAACCATATAAAAATTAGTAGACAATATGCAAAACTTGACCACAATGGTGACCCAACTAATGGAAAGACAAAGACAACCAACCTCTCCTATTACAAATTGCTCTCTTAGACACTAGAACAATGAGGATCAAGATGGAGAATTTTATGCACAACAAAGAGGTCATAAGGGTAGTACCCAAAATTTCTTCAATGGAAAAAGGAATAATGAGGATATGGAAAGCGATGAAGTTTATGAAAAACAAATAGGTCCCCAAAATCGCTTCCATAGACATAGGCATAATGAATACCAAGATAGAGATGAAGCTTACTAACAACCAAGAGGTCCTAATGGGGTCAATTTTCCATGCACTGATATACCCACTTTTGAGGGTCATGATCCTTGTGGTTGGATAGCTAAAATGGAAGGCATTTTAGACCTACACCAAATTCGAGATTCAAAAAAAAATCCTTTTGCTGCCTCTAAACTTGGTACCAAAGTTTATCAATGGTTTGTATGGCTCAAATGTGAGAATGGAAATACCATCTACTGGGATGATTTCACCACACATTTTCTTAAAATATTTTATGAAGGACCTTCATATTCATACAGAGTGTGGTTGTTATCACTTAAGCAAACAGGATCTGTAAGGGAGTATATTTAAGAATTCACTAGTCTACTTTCCTATGCAAGAAACTTGCCATCCGATGTGGTGGTGGCTACTTTTTGAAATGGGTTGAGAGAAAATATTCAAGTTGAATTTGACCTACAAGATCCATCCTATTTAGATACATGTATAAGGATTGCCAAGTTGGCTGAGAAGAAAGTGCAAATTGGGACATCTATATGAAGTGATTCCTATGGTCGACCTCAATACTGCAACAACTCTTTTTGCATAAATGATCAACCATCAAGATATTCTTGCTATAAATGTCACAATAACCATCTAAAATATTAGGCATGTGTACTACGACATAACTTTCAAATTGAATATTTTGATAAGGAATATGAGGAAATAGAAGATACCAGCTCACCTGATTTTCCCATAAACGAAGACCAAATTGAACCTGAGAAGGCCATAGTTGAGGAAGATACTATGGCAATTTAAGTACATGCTCTTATGTTTTTATCAGTTCACCATATAATCAAGGTATCAAGGTTCATTCGACAAAGGAAGGTAATAATGATGTAATGTTGGGAAGTACTCATAACTTTATTGACACAAATATTTCCAAGGCATTAAACTTGCACATCAACTCCTCCAATCAAGATGAATTTTAAGTTATAAGCAAAAGAGGAGTCTCAAGTATAGGTAGAAAATATTTAATTTCATGCAAATGGGAAGTTATACTTGACATGGTCCTCTTTTTTATGAATAGGGAATTCAAAAGTTATCTTGAGTAGGTAGAACAAATGGAAACCATGATCGGATTTAATTACAAGTAGCGCTTTGTTGAATGGAAATAAAATGGAAAGACCATTTTCCTCCAAGGAATTCCAACACCTCCATAAAAAATAGTAAGTTCGCATAGCATGGAAAAAATATTAAGAAAAGGTAGTTACGGATTCATTGCTCAAATTAATTGTATAGAAAAACAAGCACAAGATATGCCAAAAATCCAATCAAAATATTTACAAAACATTGTGGCCAACTATGACGAGGTCTTCCAAGAACCAAAGGGACTACCTCCCAAAATATCCCATGACCATGCCATACACCTTGTTCTAGGAAGTCTCTCTCCTAATGGTCGTCCTTATCAATATCCTCAACCTCAAAAAATAAAAATTGAGAAAATTGTCCAAGAACTATTAGAACATGGAGTCATCCATCACAACACTAGTCTCTATTCTTCACCAATAGTTTTGGCCCATCACAAAGACAATTCTTGGCATATGTGTCCAGATTTTTGTCCCCTTAACAAAATCACCATCAAGGATAAATTCCATATACCTATCATTTATGATTTACTAGATGAACTACATTTTGCAATTTTTTTTACAAAATCAAATCTATGTTCTGGGTTTCACCAAATTAGAGTTAGGGAAGAGGATATTACCAAAACAACTTTCGCATTCATGAAGGTCACTATGAATTCTTGGTCATACCTTTTGGTCTCACTAATGCCCCATCTACATTCTAAAGTCTAATGAACCATGTTTTTCATCCATTCCTTTGCAAATTTGTCCTAGTCTTCTTCGATGACATACTCATATATAGTAAATCATGGAATGATCATCTGTTGCATGTAGGAAGGGTTCTTCATATACTACACAAGGAAAATTTATTTTTCAAATGATCTAAATGCTCTTTTAGTGTTCAAGAATTTGATTACTTGGGTCATATAGTTTCTCAAGAAGGTGTTAAATTGGATTCCAATAAGATAAAGGTAATTCAGTATTGGCCCTACCTAAAACTATCAAGAAACTTCATGGTTTTTTTGGTCTCATCGGCTATTATTACAAGTTTGTGCGTAACTATGGAAAAAATGTAGCTCCTCTCACATATCTCACAAAAAAGGATGATTTTCATTGGTCGAAAGTAGCCACTCAATCCTTTGAGGCTCTCAAAGAAGCAACGTGTACTACTCCAGTATTGGCAACTTCAGATTTTCACAAACTATTCATAATTGAATGTGATGCTTCAGGAAAAGTTATTGGGGTAGTTTTAATGCAGGAAGGTCATCCCTTGGCATTCAAAAGTAAACAAATTTTGGGAATTTTTTGGGAAGATCCACATATGAGAAAGAAATGTTGGCTATTCTACATGCAGTGGAGAAATGAAGACACTACTTAATTAGGAGACACTTCATTATTAAAACTAATCATAGTAGTCTCAAGAACTTTCTAGAATAATTATTTCTTATCCAGAACAAAACAAGTGGTTAACAAAATTGTTGGGATATGATTTCATTATTAAGTATAAGAAAGGGAAATAAAACATGGCAGCATATGCATTATCACTAAAATATGAAGATGAAGTTGTTATTAATGTTATTTTAGGTCCTTGTTCCTAATGGGTATCTCAGATGCAGGAAGAATGGTTGTCCAATACCGAAACTACTAAAATAATTTAGGATTTTTTGTTGGGTTTATCCAAGCATCCTCTTTTTTCCTATTAGGACAAGGTGTTAAGAAGAAAGAATTGCATTTGCATTCCACACTATTCTACAATCAAGTCAAGGATTCTAGATGAATCACATGCTTCTCCATCAGCAAGACATTCAAGTTTTTTGAAAAACTATATACGGATAAAGTAATGCTTTTGTTGGAAAGGATTAAAAGAAAAATTCAAACAATGGGTGGCTGAATGTGAAGTATGCCAACACAATAAGGTAAAAATAGTCAAATCACCAGGTTTGCTTCAACCATTACCCATTCCAGATCATCAGTGGGAACATATTTCAATGGATTTTATTGAAAGTCTTCCTAAATTAGAAGGCAAAATAATAATTTTTGTGGGAGTAGATCACCTCTCCAAATATGCTCATTTCCAGGCTCTACAACACCCATTTTCAGCAAGCAAAGTGGCTAAGGTATTTATGGACTCAATTTTCAAATTGCATGGAATACCCAAAAATATTGTAAGTGATCATGACCCCATATTTACTAGTAATTTTTGGAAATAATTGTTTCATATTAGCGGTACCAAATTGAATATGTCCTCTGTATACCATCCAAAAACAAATGGCCAAACTAAGGTAGTTAATAAATGTTTGGGTACCTATCTAAGATGTTTTGTTCAAGATAAACAATATCAATGAAGTCATTGGCTTTCCTTGGTATAATGGTGGTACAACACTTCATACCACTATTACACTAAGATGTATCCATTTGAAGTGTTGTATGGAGTTAAACCACCAACAATAGCAGATTATGTACCAGGTTCTTCCAAAGTGGCTCAAGTAGATAATTGGTTCCAACATCGATAGTCAATGCTCAATATTCTCAAAGACAACTTGGTCCAAGCACAAAATCGTATGAAGCAGTAGAAAGACTCACATTGTTTAGAAAGACAATTTAATATAGGTGATATCGTGTTCCTACATTTGTAGCCCTACAAACAATTGTTATTAAATATCAAGACCAGTCAAAAGTTGCTCCATGATTTTATGGCCCTTACAAAATAGTGTGTCGCATTGGAGAAGTGGCATATCAACTAGAGCTTCCTCCCTCATCTCGTATACATCTAGTATTTCATGTTTCCTATAAAGTACAATCTCAATTAGAATTACCAGTACTCAATGAAGAAGGACGTATATATCTCCAGCCTGAAGCAATTTTACAAAGTCAAACACGTATGATGAGATCTCGTCACACCAAATAATTCCTCATCAAATGGCAAGACCTACCTGAAGAAGATGCTACATGGAAACCTAAAATTATTTTCTAAACATTTCTAGCTTTGAGGACAAAGCTTTTCGAGGAGGGGAGCCATGTTACATACCTAACATAGCTAGTCAGCTATGTTAGGGTTCCAAGGATTTTTTATTTAATTTATCATTAATATAGTTTATTGATTTAATTTAAAATTATCTTATCATCATTTGAAATTGTGCAAGAGGATTGAGCCCTCATAGTGGTGAGGACTAGCCCTCCTAAAGTGGCCTGTTGATTTACTTATATTTGATTAATTCCTTCGAATATATTTTTCTGAGTTTGATCTTTTACAATTCAGCATTGTATTCTCTGATTCAGTGACTGCATGTTATATTGATTATAATTCTAATAATATCAGTACAAGAGATTCAAGGGGTAGCAATTCCCTTGCATTTGTAGGTTATCAATTTAAGCCATATGGATAAATTATTAAAAAAATACTTGCATGGGGTAGTAGCCCACTTGTTTGCAATTCAACCACTAACTTTAGAAACAGATGAATCCCATGAATATTTGCAACTCATTTTGACTAACATAATGTAATTTTTTTGAAAATGATGGAATTACCTCCATTTCATTCCCATGATCATGCAATACCATTGCTACCAAGTAGCTTACCACCTATCATTAGACCCTACAAATACCCTTATGCACTTAAGTCAAAATTTGAGAAGATGGTTCAAGAGTTACTAAAAATAAGGTAATTCAACCTAATAACAATCCTTATCCTTCTTTGGTACTATTGGTCACAAATAAATATGGGTCATGGTGGCTATCTATAGACTTTTGTGAGCTCAATAAGCTCACAACTAAGGAGAAATATCCTATCTCTATGATTTATGAATTTTTGGATGAGTTACATGGGATAAAGTTTTTATCCAAGTTGGATCTTCACTCTAGATATCACTAGATAAGGCTCAATGAGGAAGACATCTCCAAAACAACATTTTAAACTCATATGGACCATTAAAAATTTGTATCATGCCATTTGGCCTAACTAATGCACCATCAACACTTTATATCCTCATGAATAATGTCTTTTGCCCATTGCTTTGTAATTCTATTTTGGTTTTATTTGATGACAATCTCATCTTCAGATGCACTTGGCCCAAGCACTTACAACATCTTAGATCAAACTTTAAAATTATTTTGGGACCATAATTTCTTTTTCAAATGATCCAAATGTTCCTTTGGCATGCAAGAGTTTGAATACTTGGGGCATATTGTTTCACAAGAGGGAGTCGAGGTTCATCCCAAGAAAAATGAAATTGGACTAAGCCATAAACTCTCAAGGCACTTCATGGATTTTTAGGTGTCATGGGCTATTACTACTTATTTATAAAAATTAAACAAAAATAGGCACCCCGTTAATGGCCATGTTGAAAAATAATTCATTTATGTGGTCAGCTCCAACAAAAAATCATTTACAAATCTTAAGGAGACTATGATTTCAACCCTAGTATTGGCCACTCTTGATATTTCTAAACCATTTATAATTGAAAGTGATGCTTTGGATCATGGAATTGGGGTTGTATAAATGCAAGAATGATCACCCTTAACTTCCACTGATAAGGCACTATCAGGAAATAATTTGGAAAAATCTACTTATGAAAAATAAATGATGGCAATCCTCAATGTTGTTAATCATTGGCCACCATATATCATTGGGGTATATTTCTCTATTAAAATGGACCACCAAATTTTAAAGTAGTTCTTGGAATAAAGGGTGTCTACTCCATCACAATAGAAATGGATTTCAAAATTTTTGGGGTATGGCTATGACATCATGTATAAGAAATGAAAGGATAATATTGCATTGGATTCCCTCTCCCATCAATTTGAGGATCAAGTGATAGTGTGTTCCCTTTCATCCCTACTTACCCAATGGGTCTTCCAACTTCATGAATATGTAACCAAGGACCAAACCTTATAGACCTTGTAGGAACAAATCCAAAGGGATCCTAATTTGCATGTCAAGTATTCATGGGATGGATACCTATTAAGATATCAGGGTTGCATTGTGGTATCTAAAACTTCATTACTCTATGAGGATGTCATGAGGGAAATGCATGTTTCACCTACTATAGGCCATTCAATATTTTTGAAGATATATGAGAGATCTAAAAGGTCATTATATTAGGAGGGAATGAAAAAATATTCAAAATTTTATGGTCAAATGTGAAATATTCCAATGGATGAAAGGAGAAATAATTCATACTCTAAGCACTCTATAACCATTGTCAATCCCAGATAATGTATGGACTGATATCTCCATGGACTTTATTGAAGGGCTTCCTAAATACAAAGGAAAATTGGTTATTTTTTTTGGTGGTGGATCCTCTCTCAAATTATGCTCATTTTTATTCCCTTGCCCACCCTTACCGTACCTCCATCATTACTCAAATATGCATGGAATTCATTTTTAATCTCCATGGTATGTCCAAATATATTGTGTTTGATCATGACCCCACTTTTACCAGTTTATTTTGATAAGAAATATTTAAACTACAGGGAACACAACTGTAAATGACCTCCACTTATAATTAGTAGATGAATGGAAAAACTAAATTTATCAACAAGTGCATAGAAACCTACCTATGTTGTTTTACCTCTCAACACCCAACTCGGTGGGCTAAGTGGCTACCTTTGGTTGAGTGGTGGAACAACACTTTATTCCACACATCTTCTAGATAGATTTTTTTGAGGTATTTTATTGGTACCCACCTTTGTCACCCTCTTTATATGTTCCTGAAAACTACAAAGTTTAGGCAGTGGATGAAACCCTTTAGTAGCATGCCCAAATTTTGTAGTAGTTTAAGGAGAACTTGGTGTTGGCTCAAAACCAAATATGACAATATACTAACCAATACCATTCTAAAGATAGCTTCAATGTAGGTGATATGGTCTTTCTTTGACTCCAAATTTATAAATAATATTGCATGTAACTTTGATCTCATCAAAAATTGGTAGCCCAATTTTATGAACCCTACTAGATATTGTAGTAGATTGGACAAGTGGCCTATAAGCTTGCATTACCACCTTCTTACAAGATACATCCAATATTCCATATCTATTATCTCAAGAAGGTACTCAATAGTCACATTCAAGTTTAGTCAACACTCCCTAAGTTATATGATGACGACTCAATCATCTTGGATCTTGATAGTATTTTGGACCAAATAACCCACACTCTTTGTAACCATACCAGCAATAACTTTTTGGTCCATTAACATGGTTTATATCCATAATATGCTACACAGGAGCCTCCCCAATAGTTACAACAATAGTTTCCTCATCTCCAACTTTCAGGACAAATATTTTTGAAGGGAAAGGACACGTTAAGACCCCATCCCAATATTATTAAGTGATTACCCCCTCCTAATGTGGGAATCCATTTTAATAATATTATGTAATATTTTATAATATGCATATGGTATTTGAGGCACCTAGACAATTGGAACCATTTAATGTAACCATTCTAAAGAGTGTAATTGCTTGTTTGGTAGAAGACTCTAGCTTCAGTGGCCACTTACATTTGAAGCCATCCATTGAGAATTATAGTTAGGATTATAAATAGTGTTTGAAAATGCAAGGGGGCATAGATGAAGGCATCTCATATTTTTTGGTATCAAAGCTGTAATTCTAAGGAGGTTTCCCACTCAAAGAGGTCTAGAATTCTATAATATTTTCTTGATTTCTACAATATAATCTATTGTGTTTCCATTTCATCTGCAATATTGTGTGGATGTGTTTTTATTTCACTACAAGGTTCATAAAAAATATATTCTCTAGCAAGTTGTAAGATTACTATAGTGGTAAGGGCTTTGGACCCTCTTTGAGATGTCTAAGGTTCAAACCCCACTCAGTATGAGGGGATCAAAACCCCTCATAACAACCTATGTAAACTCATTGAAAAAATAAAAATATGCTCTGTGGCACACGACTAGATAGTTGAATGAATATCCTTTTATTATCTATTTCTATTTGGAAAATGTGATGGGGTCTATTTATACTTTTCTTAGGAAAGAGGAGGTAGTTGCCACTTCTATAACTTCTTTGTACCTAATGCTACCTAACTTCCTTGACACACTAATTACATCATATTATAATTACACGGATATTGAATTACATGTATATCTGACTTACATGAACATTGAATTACATGTACATCCAAATTACATATACATCCTAATTACCTAAATATCCTAGTTACACATGTGCTCATTTTTTAAAACACTTTGCAAAAAACTATACAATGATAAAATGAAAAAATTATTTGTACAATCAAAATTGTATTCACATACTTGGCTCCTTATGCAACTATGTCATACTTGAGGTCACCCTTGAGGTGGTGCCATATCAAAACTAGCTCCTATAAAAATTATAGTAAACTAGAAGTCTACATTAACCACTAGAAGGAGTTTTTATTGATCTAAGAGCATGTTGATAATTGCTATCCCATTCAAAAAACTTCCTTCTTACTTCTAGAGTTGCATATTCAATATTCTTGTCAATAGAGTACAACAACATTCCTCCTTAATATAATTGAAGAGATATTATTCCAAATTCTTTATTTGTGTCCTTCCAAATTTTATCCTAGGCATAGTCTTAGGCAACTATTTGTCATCATCAACAAAAATATTTTATCCTTGAGTAGTGGCCTAAAATATTGGTATGAGCATTATCGTCCATCACTACAATATAATAGCAAGCTCTGGACAATGCACATATATTGGCCTAGTGTTATCCTATTATAATCATATATTACACCTCCAAAATCCTAACCATAGATTCAAGCATACTGTAAAGACTACACCTAGAATAAATTTAACCATACTATAAAAAATTCCTTACTGAAGAATAAATTGTTGGGGTTAGTAATAGTTGAGAATAGAGTCATACAGGATAGTTGTTAGAGCAGTTATCAGTGACAAACAAAAATAGTGTTAGATATGCAATTTTCAGTAATAGTCAAAACAAAATCTATTGGGATAACTATCAGTAACAATCAATAATAGTGTTAGACATGCCAATGTCAATAATAGAATATGACAAGGTACTTGGGGATAATAGACTAACTAGTAACTAATATGGTACTTTTCAAGGACCAAAGAAGAAATTCATTTTTTTAGGTGAAGGATAGCTTAAGGAGAAAACTAGACAACATTTGATTTAAAAAAAAAAAATCCAGGGTGCCAAAAAACATCATTTTTAGACCTAGTATATTGTATTCATATTTTCAAACTGATCATTTTGATATATAGAACCCAAACACTTTTTTTGAACCATTACTTAAAATAGTAATTCCTAAAACAACATTTATATTTTTAGTAAGTAAATTTCGTTGGTCCAAATCACAACTATTTGGTTGGAGGGACTAGAGGAGCAATGAGGGAGATGGAATAAAGCCAATATATGGAACATTTAAATCAAACACTTAGTAACCTAAAAATACAAATATTACATATTGGAACCAAAATTAAACATATGAAAGATCACATGTAGGTCCTTAAATATGACCATATCAAAGTCAAAATATGGATTGAGGGAAAATTCCTTGAGGTTGAAGAGTGGTTAAAGGACGTTCCAAAATTATACCAATAGATTAACACTGAAGGACTGGGTGACAATTCAATAAATAAATATGAAGAAACCCATCATGCTCTTTTTGACACTAATACCCTATTTAAAATGCCTAAATTAGACTTTTCCAAGTTTAATGGCAAGGATGTTGATCATTGGTTGAGTCAAGTATATCATTTCTTCAAACTCCATAATGTTTCTTGATATTTTTGGGTCATAATGGCATCATTTAACTTTGAATCCAAGGCCCTACAATGGTATCAGTGGTTACAAAAGATGACTCCTAACTATTTTTAGCAAGACTTTGAGTCTCAATTACTCATTCGTTTTGGCCCTTATGAGTATGAGGACTTTATAAGAACCTTAATAAAATTGAAATAAACCTCTATTTTTTGAGAATATCGGGGGGGGGGGGGGGGGGGGGGGGGGGCGGGGGGGGGGGGGGGGGGGGGGGGGGGGGGGGGGGGGGGGGGGGGGGGGGGGGGGGGGGGGGGGGGGGGGGGGGGGGGGGGGGGGGGGGGGGGGGGGGGGGGGGGGGGGGGGGGGGGGGGGGGGGGGGGGGGGGGGGGGGGGGGGGGGGGGGGGCGGGGGGGGGGGGGATACTCAGTTTGAGTAATTGTCTAATAGAACAAAGGGTTTAAATGAAGGATTTTTCAAAGTTATTTTATTAGTGGGTTGAAAGATGATATCAAGGCAGAAGTAAATTTTTTCAAGCCACAGACTATGATGCAAGCCTTAGAATTGGTGAGACTAGCAAAGGAAAAAAATTACCCAGAGGAGGTCATGTAAATTCCCATAGACCAAACCTACACTTCCATCCAAGTTCACATCGAATACTAGTAATAAATATCCACCAATCAAATTATTTACTAGGAAGGAAATGGATACCTATAGAGCACAAGGATTATGTTATAGTTATGATGAGAAATATGCATTGGGACATAAATACATACAACAAAAATTGTTTTTATTGGGTGTGGATGACTCAGTAGTGAATGAAATATTTGATAAAGAAGTAGAATTATAGGAGGAATAGCCTTGGGATGAGGGTGAAGCATAGGAAGAACCACATCTAGATATTTTGTCCATTCATTTATAGGAATCTTGATCCCTCAGACTATGAAGGTAGTGGTATTATTCTAAGGGTAATAAATTATAATTCTTATTGATTTAGGCAACACACATAATTTCATTGATCCTCGAGTAGTTAAGCAAAAAAACTATTACATGCATGATTGCAACTCTTTTGAATTCAAGGTGATTAAAATAGGAACATTACCTTGTAAGGATAAATATTGAAATATTAAGTTGAATGTTGAGGACTATGAACTCAAAATTTATATGTTTTTCCTTTTGCTTGGAGGATGTGATTTTGTGTTGGGAGCATAGTGGCTCCATACCTTGGGAATAATAGCTTGGAAATTTTCCAAATTATGGATGCAATTCTCTACACTCTCCATGGTTTATAAATATAATATCTATAGGTTATTAGTTCAATTTGTATGGAGAAGTTATTTAAAAAACCCTCACATGGGATAATAGCCTAGTTGTTTACAATCCAAACGTAGAATTTAGAAGCAAAAAAACTCCAAGAGGATTTACAACTTATTTTGACTAAACATAATTTAGCTTTTGTAAAAATAACAGAGTTACCTCCACATTATTCTCATGATCATGCAATACCATTAGTACCAGGTAGCTTTCCACCTAACATTAGACCCTACATATACTTCTATGTTCTTAAGTTCTAAATTGAGAAGTTGGTTCAAGAGTTACTAAAAATAGGGGTAATTCAACCTAGTAATAGTCCTTATTCTTCTTTGGTACTATTGGTTAGAAATAAATATGGGTCATGATGAATATGTATAGACTTTTGTGATCTCAATAAGCTCACCATTAAGGTAAAATTTCTATCCCTATGATTGATGAATTATTGGATGAGTTGCATGGTGCAAAGTTTTTCTCCAAGTTGGATCTCCACTCTAGCTATCACCAACTAAGGCTTAAGGATGAAGACATCCCTAAAATTGCATTCCAAACTTATGAGAGCCATTACAAGTTTTTGTTCATGCCATTTGGCCTAACTAATGCACCATCAATATTTTAGAGCCTCATGAATAATGTCTTCTACTCATTTATTTGCAAGTTTATTTTAGTTTTCTTTGATGACATTCTCATATATAGTAATACTTGGGTTGAGAACTTATAAAATCTACATCAAACTTTGAAATTATTTCAAGACCATCAATTATTTGTCAAAAAGTACAAATGTTCTTGTCACATGCGAGAGGTTGAATACTTGGGGCGTATTTTTTTATGATAGGGAATCAAGGTTGTCCCAAGAAAATTGTGGTTATCCAAAATTAGCCTAATCCATAAATGCTCAAAGCACTTCATGGATTTTTGGGTATCATGGGCTATTACCACCTCTTTGTATAAAATTATGGAAAAATAGTTGCCCTCTTAATGACCATGTTGAAAAATAATTCATTTATATGGTCAACTCTAGTAGAATAAGTGTTTGTAGATCTTAAGGAGACTCTAATTTTAATCCTAGACACTCTTGATTTTTCCAAACTATTTATAATTTAAATTGATACTTTAAGTCATGTAATTGGGACCACATTAATGTAATAAGGGTGACCCTTAGCTTTCACCAGTAGGGCACTATCAGCCAAACATTTAGGAAAATATACTTATAAAAAATAAATGATGTCCATCCTCCATTTTTTTAATCATTGGTGACTATATCTCATTAAGATATATTTATCTATTAAAATGGACCACTAGACTTTGAAATATTTCTTGGAACAAAGGGTATTTACTCCAA
Organism: Wollemia nobilis; assembly: GCA_028583015.1. Classification (NCBI taxonomy): domain Eukaryota; kingdom Viridiplantae; phylum Streptophyta; class Pinopsida; order Araucariales; family Araucariaceae; genus Wollemia; species Wollemia nobilis. Next base: position 20,152 of record JAQPPZ010004345.1, on the reverse strand, counting down.
CACAACAAAAAGGGTTTTAAAATTATTAGGGTATGATTGTGACATCATATATAAGAAAGGAAAGGAGAATATTGTGGTAGATTCCCTCTCCCATCAATTTGAGGATCAAGTGATAGTGTGTGCCCATTTATCCCCACTTCCCCAATGGGTCTCCCAAATTCAAGAAGACACGACCAAGGACCAATCCTTACAGGCCTTGTAGGAACAACTCCAAAGGTGTTCCAATTTTCATACCAAATATTCATGGGATGAACACCTATTAAGATATTAGTGTCGCATTGTGGTCTCTAAAAATTCATCACTCTATGAGGATATCATGAGGAAAATGTATGTTTCACTTAACATAGGATATTAAGACTTCTTGGAAACATATGAGAGAGCTAAAAATCCATTCCATTGGGAGGGAATGAAGAAAGATATTCAAAGTTTTATGGTCAAATGTGAAATTTTCCAACAGATGAAAGAAGAAACAGTTCATACTTTGGGCACTCTACAACCATTTCCAATCCTAGATAATGTATGGAATGATATCTCCATGGATTTTGTTGAAGGGCTTCCTAAATTTAGAGGAAAATCAGTCTTTTTTTATTGTGGTGGATTGTCTCTCAAAGTATTTTCATTTTTGTTCCCTCATCCACCCTTACCATACCTCCATCATTCCTCAAATATTCATGGACTTCATTTTCATACTCCATGGTATTCCCAAATCCATTGTATATGACTATGACCCTACTTTCACCATTGAATTTTAGAAATAATTATTTTAACTATAGGGAATACAAGTGCGAATGAGCTAATCCTACAATTTGTAGATGAATGGAAAAACTAAAAATGTCAATAAGTGCTTGGAAACCTACCTTCATTATTTTACCTCTAAGCACCCAACACAATGGGCTAAGTGGATACCTTTGGATGAGTGGTGGTATAATATTTCATTCCACACAACTTCCATAATGGCTCCTTTTGAGGCAATTTATGGGTACCCACCTCTGTTGCCCTCTTCATACATTCATATAAACTCAAAATTTTAGGCAATGGATGCAACCCTTCAAGAGCATGCTCAAAATTTGTAGTAGTTGAAGAACTTGGTGTTGGCTCAAAATTGAAAGTGACAACAGACTAACCAACATCATTCAGAGCATAGCTTTAATATTGGTGATATGGTCTTTCTTTAACTCCAACCCTACAAATAATATTTCATGCAACTTTGAGCTCATCAAAAATTAACATCCTAATTTTATGGACCCTACCAGATATTATAGCAAATTGGAAAATTGACCTATAATATTGTGTTATCACCTTCTTCCAAGATGCATCCTAAAGAATGTAACTATATCTAAAAATTTCATAAGCAAGCATACACAAAAATTTCCTAAGGAAAATGTAACTAAATGTGTCGTTGGCGGATGCATTATCGATAGAGATTCCATGATCCCTTGTTTTAAGTGAATACTATGTCACTCATAATTTCCCTTGACTTACCTACCACCGACTTTCAATTTTCATGTAGATTCGTCTCTTTAGACTTTCTACCGTCCATGTAGGTACTTGTCCTCGCATCCAAAAAAGACCTTAGCAATACCTCATTCTTGCATATGAAAAATAATATCAAATGTGTAGGGTTGTTACATACTTTCCCCCTAAGATTAAACACAATCCCTCTATTTTCAGTATACGACATTACAACTTATCTTTAAACCAAACAGAGTAGTAGACATACATAAAAGTAGTCCAACATAATCAACATCACAACTTATCTTTAAATAAAATAGAGCAGCATATAAAATTTCATACATAAACATAGTCCAACATAATCAACATTATTTAACATCAACACAACAAAATTTATCAATCAGTTTTTTATATAATTTTTTTTATAATTTTATCATTGTTCAAATAGAAAAGGAAACTATCTCTTCATCATGTCCACATCTTCCCATGTGGTATTTTTTTATGAATATTGGTCCCACTGGACCCAACACTAATCAACATTTCTTTTACTTAGCTGCTTCATTATGAATATCAAAATTTTGACTGGTCACACCTCAATGTGTAGGGGATCTGACATCTGCAAATGATCAACATTCAAAACATGAGAAGAGTCTGGTATGTATTTCTTGAGGAGAGACAAATGGAAAGTATCATGGATTTTAGACAAGTTAGAAGGTAAGGCCAGTTTGTAAGCTACTGGGCTGATTTTATCAATGATGGCAAATGGTCCTACAAATATCGGATTGAGTTTGAAGGATTTTATGGAGATTTTAGTGGGCTTGACCCTCAGGAATACTCTCTCTCCCACAAGGAATTCCCTTGGAGTTCTTTTCAAATCAATATAACTCTTTTTTCGATCAGAGGCTTCCTTAAGCCTATGTTAGATTTCATTAAACTGTTCCTCTATTTCTTTCAACATATTCAGCCCGATAATTACCCGATCCTTCAGATTGCTCTAAGATAAGGGTGTCCTACACCTTCTTCTGTATAGTGCCTCAAACGGTGCCATTTTTAACGAGGCATGATACCCATTATTGTAGGTAAATTCTACCAGGAATAGGTAGTCCTCCTACTTTATTTGGTGATCCATATAGTACATTCGTAACATATCCTCTAGAACTTTATTAACCCTATATGTTTATCCATCAGTTTTAGGATGGTATGCAGTACTGATGTTAAGTTTCTATTTCCATGTTTGGTGTAATGCCTACCAAAATTCAGAGGTGAATCGAGAACCCCTATCTAAAATAATGGTTTTCAAAAATCCATGTAGCTGGAACACTTCCCTAGAAATTTTTTATGCTACAGTAGGCGCTTCATATTTAATATTTTTGGGTATAAAATGTGCCACTTTAGTTAGTTTGTCGACTATCACTAGAATATCATCATGTTGGAAACGATTTTTAGGTAGTCCGACTATGAAATCCATGGTTACTACTTGCCATTTATATTCTAGAATTTCATGAGAGTGTAAACGTCCTACGGTATGCAAATGTTCCACCTTTACTTTTTGGCATTCCAGACACTTTACCACATATTCAGCAATATCCCTTTTCATCCCTGGCTAGTAATAATCCTTCCTTAAATTTTCATGCATCTTTACATAGCCTGGATGGGCAGAGTATGGAGCATAGTGTGCTTCCTGTAATAACTTGCTTTTGAGATTCTGATCATTAGGTACCACCATCCTATTTTGAAAAAATAGAGTGTCTTCTCAGACCATGAATTCCTTGGCTTTTTTAGATCCTTGTTGCACCAACTCTCGACATTTTTGAGAGAATTCATCTTGAAATTATAGGTTTCTTATCTGTTCAATTACATCAAATTGACATTGTGTCATAGTAGAGATATGTCTTCTCCTACTCAGAGCATCAGCTAGCTTGTTTTCTTTCCCCTTAATATACTCAATACCAAAATCATATTCTACTAAAAATTCCATCCAATGTCTTTGCCTAGCATTGAGCATTGGTTGAGTGAATATGTACCTCAAGCTTTGATGGTCAGTTCGGAGCTCAAAAGGTTTGACTAGCAGGTAGTGACACCACATATTAATATCATGCACCACTACTGCTAATTCCAAATCGTGTGTGGCATAATTCAGTTCATGCTTCTTAAGTTTTCATGATTCGTAAGCTATTACACTCTCTTCTTGCATGAGAACTCCACCAATCACTTATAAGGAGGCATCAATGTATATAGTAAATAAAAGTTTAAGATCTGGAATTTTAAGAATTGGTGTTGTTAAATTTTCCTTGAGTTTCCTGAAGGCTTCCTCACAACGTTCAGTCCACTTGAAAGCTTTACCCTTCTTTTGTAAGTTAGTTATAGGATAAGCTATTTTGGAAAATTTCTTGATAAAACATCGGTGATATCTAGCCATTCCCATAAAACTACGTACCTTAGATACATTTTTAGGGGTTGTTCAACCAATGATAGCTTCTATATTCTTTGGATCTATAGATACTCCTTCAACGGAAATTACATGACCCAAATACTGTACTCAAGGAGTGTAAAACTCACACTTGGATAATTTTCCTTATAAATGGTTCTTCCTTAGTACTTCAAGAACAATCTGTATGTGTTGATTGTGTTCCTCTCTACTCTTGGAATAGATCAGTATATCAACACAAACTGATCTAACTATTTTAGAAATACACTATTCATGAGGTTCATAAATTTATTGGGGCATTAGTCAACCCAAAAGGTAGGACTGTAAATTTGTAATGGCCATATCTAGTCCGAAAAACTATCTTGTAGGTATCTTCTTCCCGAATTCTTAACTAATGATATCCAGATATAAGATCAATTTTTGAAAATATTGTAGCTCCTTTCAATTGGTCAAACAAGTCATCTATTCTGGGTAGGGAATATTTGTTCTTAATGGTCATCTTGTTGAGCATTCTGTAATCAATACAGAGTCTCAAAGTCCCATATTTTTTCTTCACAAAAAGAACCGGTGCACCCCATGGTGAGACACAGGAACTGTGTTGATTCTTAGTGGGGGAGTATGTAACATCCCCATCTTTTGAGACCAACCTATTTGAAAGAATATGATTCTGCATTTAATTTTCATGATGCAGGTACAGGGATACGTGCAGGAAGCAAAATTGAATACCCACCCCCTGATAGAGACAAAGGTTGGAAGTGTCAGGTAAGGTGGGATATGATGTCCTACCTTATGCATCTTGGCCCGTGGGTACATGGAAGCCCACCGTAGGAATATGCATATAGTTCATTTTTCTTGTTGATGCATTAAAACGTATGAATGACTACATCCCAAATTTACTTTCTACTGCATTTCTTGCCATTTGTCTGATGTTGATCATAATATCAATGTTAAAAAATAATCAAAATATAAAATAATAATAATAATAATATTTTAGAATATATAAAAAAATAATAATAATAAAATATAAATAACTCTTTTCTTAAGCATGTCGGATCATAGGAAAATACTTAATATTTTTAATATATATATATATTTTTTTTTTTTTTTTTTTATATATATATATATATAATATTAACTACTTAGGGTGGAGGACTATTTGAGTATTCACAAAAAGATAAAATATATGCTAAAACATACATAAATAAAGATAATATAAAAAAATATGGTTTGAAATAATATTAAAAAAAAGAGAAGCGAAAACCATAGTAAATGAAGTAAATTACCTCCACTCGATCTAAGATAATATTACCACCTAGCCAAATTTAAGATAAATATTTGGCGTGTTAAAAATGATAGGTGTCACCCAGGTGTTGTAGGTGAGTTGGAGAGGAGAGGGCAATCCTCCAAGGGAGGTCCCAGGTTCAAATATCCACCCTACCATAAAAGTTGAATTGGGTATCCAAAATCCAATTGATAATGTTGGTGCGGTAGTGTCGGGTGTGACTCCCGGGTGACTTTGACGGTGTAGAACCCCCTGTTCGTGGTCTCTCAGACCAAGGCAGCCCCGCAAGGGATTTTACACTTAAAAAAAATGATAGGTGTCGCCTTGTAAACATGCGAACTTCTCTTTAAAAAAAATGAGGTAAATTGTTAAGGACATCTTGGTTATTCTGGTATATGCTACTCAAGCCATATTCACATTGAGAATACTAGTATTTTCGGAGGTAGTTCAACATCTTTTCAAGTTCAGGTCAGAATTTTTTTGTTGGGATAAACTCTGCATTAATGGATATTGGTTTGTTTTTAAAGAAATACTGCCTGTTTGGTATTATGTTATATGATGAGTAAATGGCTCGTTTAAATTCATCTTTGTTATAATTCGTAGAAGGATTTACTATTTTATTTTTTTTAATATATGTGAGAAAGTGGATGACTGAACTACATTATGCATCATAGAGAAAATGTAAGCGACTATTAAGTAAATTGTTTGCATGGCTGGCTGTGTCGATTGCAAGAATGTGTGAATCATCTAGAATTGCATTCAAGGGCCAATCTAAACCATAATTTAGTTTCTAAAATCGTCATTTTTGTCTGTGTGGGTGGGCATTCGGGTGGTGATCGAGTTCTTGAGGTTGCGGTGATGAGTATTTTCCTTCTAGAGGCTAGCACCGTCATGGAGAAGTTGATGTGATTCCAAAAGACTTAGATTTGTTTCCATAAAATTCTAATAGAATGATGATGGTCTCTGTAATGTAATTTCAATCTCATAATTTTTGTTTTCGATACAAAACTATTGAAGTTTGTGTACATTGGAAGTAGAAGTGTTGCTATTGAGTAATTTATTTCATATAACAACCTTCTCTTGAAATTAAGGAAAAAAGAAAAAAATCTAGTGAGAAATTGAAAGTACTCATACCTCCTATATAATGGAATCTTGGTGTGCTATACTATGAAAATTAAGAAGCTTCTTCTTTATTCTTTTTTGAAAAAAAAACCTTCCTTATATGTTGTTGAATATAACTGTTGTATTTTGACTTCGAACATCATCAGAATGCCAAAATTGAACATTATTTAAGATAGGAAAATGATCATAGAAAAATCTGAGTTGTGTCACACCATGTCGTCTTGTATTAAGGGAATAGTGGAAATATTTTTCTTAACATCCACCAATAGCATGCAAACAACTTTGGACTTTAGAAATATGAATTTCTTGTGTATGCCCTTACGTTTGAGTTAGTCATTTCAGTGTCTTGGTTTTCTCAGAGTTGATAGAATTTTAGACTAATGGGAGTTGACAAAATTTTAGACTAATGGAAATACCCTAAAACCTATTCTCCTTTAGTTGAAGCTTGTGCAATTTTCCAAACTAAGTTGGTAAAATATGTTTTGGGCATCGGAATCCATGTAGTTTTTATAATTTTATCTTCTGCATTGCAAGGAAAAACCCATATATAAACTTTGTTTGCCCTAGCAGTAGGAATACCTCATTCATTTGGAGATGTGCCTTTAATAGCTTAGAATATAAGGGTTTTCTATTTTTAATTCGTTATCATTTGCTGAAGGTCTCAAAGTTTATGAATTGTAGAAATAAGTTGTGAATCTTTTCATGGTAGAATATTACGTCGTGTAGCTTTATTTTAATTATTTATTTAATTAAAATTTAGATATGTTGAGTAGCTTAGTTATTTGTTCTTATTAAATAAGCTGGTTAATTACAAGTTTGCTTTAATATTCGATGATATTCATATTTTAGTTAATTTAATTAAAAGCAACACATGCGCTTGTGATATTGTTTTTGTTTTATATTTTATATTGAAATGTGTGTGGTAAGATTATCTATGTAAATGGTGTTTTATGTTGTGTTCGAAACCTTTTCATATGGGCTCTGGTAAATGTTGTATTACATGATATATATATATATATATATATATATATATATATATATATATAATTTAATTTTGCTTTAATTGAGTGGGATGATAGGGGTTTCTTTTCATTAAATAATCCAAAGGTTGCCATTCTGAAAACTATAGAAAGGAATTTTTTAGAATGCTCTTAAAGGTGCTACAATGCTTTTAAAAATTTATTTTTTATTAAAAATTAAACATAAACATGTGAATAACATGGTTCTCTTCAAGATAGCATGTGGCTAAATATATTTTTTAATAATACTTTCCTAGTTTAATCACATAGCTAAGCATTCTATTAACATATTGTCTTAAGTTTCTTAATGTTTAAGGATAGTTTTCTATTTGATATTTATATTATAATTAAAATGGAATGTATGGATAATATCTTACTTTTTATATAGACATCCTACAAGTTTTAAAACAATTTAACGAGTACATGTATGAAAACCTAAGAGATTGGATTAACTTTGGAAACTTATTCAGACATCGAGAAGAGTGATGGAAATACTTTGCTGTCAAGGTATTTATGCTTATCAAGGAAGGATAGCACTTATCCAACTTCATTAAGCCACGAAGGTAACTTATATGAGACAATGTTATCCATTCTCCAGCTATTTATGGATGGTGGTCTATAATGTTGAGAGTAAAGAGCGACGGTATGGGACGTCGCTCTAGGATGACAATCGGTTAGAAATTGAGGGTGCTCACTATTCCACTCTGGTTGGGAGTAGCCAACATGATTATTAGAGAGTTGATAATGTAGTTGGAAGATCCAGTGGTAGATGGTATGGGCAACATTACCATCAACTGAAGAAGGATCTTGAACACCTAGTCCAATAGCAATGTGATGGTGGAATTTGGTCAAACCTTAATTAAAGGTCAATGAATAGCACTGGCATAATAATGTGGATTCCAAAGTGGTAGGTCAAAGGACCATCATGAGGGAAGTAATGAGGATTATGAATCCTCGTGCTTTGGATAGGGTATTATAGCATCCACCCTTTCAGGTGTTATGGGCCCTGAAAGGACAACCCCTCAACAGGATCTAGGAAAGACTCGAGAAAGGAGTCAAGATCTTATTTGGTGAACTTTTGCATGAAGTTGGTCGGTCCCGAGCACTTAAGACACCAACTGCAGTGGTGATTAATCTTGAAGTGTGGAAACTTTATGCCAAGTACTAACAACAAGTTGGGTAAAAATGGTATTCTATGAATCGGTTATGAATGCATTTAGAAAAAATTAATTCTGTGTTTCACAACCAGGTGTGTGTGGACCTAAGTTTTGATAGTATCTAAGCCATGAAACTTAAGTGAGATGATTTCATTGAGGAATTAAATAAAATATCTCTTTCTAAGAAGTTTTATATAGAGAATTATGAGTAATTATCTATGTTTCAACAAGGATCACTATAAAAAAAAGTGTATTTCTAGAGATACGTGAAACTCTTGAAGTATGTCCTAGAGTATGAGAACAATGAATGACTAAAAGTGCATAAGTTCATTCTTGGGATAGACCCTAAAATAAGGATGGTGATCAATTTTCTCAAACCTAAAACTTTGTAGGAGGCCTATGAATTGGCTAGACAAGAAGAAACTAATATTTAAACTAAAAAGTCCTTTAATTCAAGCTTGTCATAATAAGAGAGACTCAAACTCAAGAAAAGGAAGAATGTTGGGTTTGTGAAGTAGGATAAGGAGTAAAACAAAAGGAACAAGGGAAACCAGAAGTTCAATAATAAGAACAATGAAGGTCAAGGGTAAAACAATAAGAAAATCTAGAAAATGGATAATTCAAATCCCCATCCCTCTAAGCAAATAGTATTAGTGCAAAAATAAAAATTAGGTAATAAAAGACAAGAGAGACCATAGCCACCTAGGAAAAGTTGTTATATATATGGAGAACCTCACTATGCTAAGAAATGTTCCCAAAGATGATAGTCAAGTCATAGGGCATAAGATCAGTCGCATTAAATACATACCACCATTAGGATTCAAAATATAGACGGATAAGCTACACCAATTTTACTAAATGGTAAGTTGTATAATAAATACGTAAAAATTTTAATAGATAGTGGAGCTACTGATAGTTTTATTTCCACTAGTATTATTGAGGATATGTCAAAAAGACCTAGATTTTTGGCACAAGGGTGGAAATTCGAGTATGGTTCTAGTCAAACTTACTCTATGGATCTATATTTTCCTACAACTAAGATAACTCTACCCAATGGATCCACTATATGGCATTTGTATGTGGCACCCCTTCATGCTTTTGATATTATCCTAGGGATGGATTGGTTGAAGGTTCATGGAGCCTTAATCAACTTCCAAGATAGGTATATGGATTATACTGACAAGTATAAGAGGAGAGTAAGGGTTCAAAGTGGGTAAGGTACTTTCCAACCTCATTTTATTTCAGCTATGCAGTTAAAAAAATCCATCAAAAGAGGTGATATACTATGTGTAGTAAAGATCAATGGGAAGAATAAAGAAAAGAAAGATGAAATATTCAAGAAGCCCAATTCTCCATGAATTTTGAGATGTATTTCCTAAATATCTTCTAGGTCTACCTCCTCAATGAGAATTTGACTTCACTATTGAATTAATGCTAGGGGCTAAACTCATTTCAAGTACACCTTACAAGATGGCCCCAATTGAGTTACAAGAACTAAAGGTGCAACTACAAAACTTGCTAGAAAATGGTCTAATTAAACCTAGTGTTTTGCCTTGGGGTGCTCCAGTATTGTTTGTAAAAAATAAGGATGGATCTTTGAGGTTGTGCATATATTATAGGATGTTGAATAAGGTAACCATTAAAAATAAGTATTCTTTACCATGAATTGATGATCTCTTTGATCAGCTAAGGGATGCTACTATATTATCAAAGATAGATATAATATTAGGGTATTACCAACTAAGGATATAGGAAGAGGATACCTCTAAGACATCATTTAAGACCTGATATGGGTACTACAAGTTCACAATACTGCCATTTGAGTTGACAAATGTGCCAACAACTTTTATGAACCTGATGAACAGTGTGTTCAGGAACTATGTAGATTGGTTTGTTTTGGTATTTTTGGATGATATTCTAATATATTATCATTATAAATAATAGCATGATCACCATATTCAATTAGTTCCAGAATTTCTAAGAAATAACCAGTTATATGGAAATTTATCTAAGTGTGAGTTTTATACCTCACAAGTGCAGTATTTGGGGCACATCATATTGACAAAAGAAATTGTAGTGGATCCAACGAAAATTGAGACTATATTAAATTGACCTTCACCAATGAATGTGACAAAATTTAGGAGTTTCATGGGACTCATTGGCTATTATAGGCATTTTTTGAGAGATTACTCAAAGGTTTCCTATTTGATCACCAATATTCAAAAAAGGAAAAAAAGTTCAAATGGATAGAAAAATATGAGATTGTATTTGAGGTTTTGAAGAATAACAAAAACACCAATTCTTAAGATACTATATCCTATTGGAAATTTTATTGTGTGTACTAATTCTTTCTTGGAAGGTTTGGATGGGATATTGCCACAAGAAGAGGCTATGCTAGCATATGAGTCCAGAAAACTCAAGAAGCATGAAGTAAATTTTGCTATACATGATTTAGAATTGGTTTTAGTGGTGCATGCCCTAAAGGTTTGGAGATATTATTTATTGGGAGTATAATTTGAGCTACGGACAAACCATCAAATAATGAAGTATATCTTCACCCAATTAATGTTGAATGCAATACAAATAACATGGGTAGAATTCTTAGTAGAATACGACTTTGGTATTGAATATATCAAAGGCAAGGAGAATAAGGTTGCAAATGCCCTAAGTAGGAGAAGTTACATAGTAGAATTGATCCAAATCCATATAGATTTTATGGATAGGGTAAAATAAATGCAACTACAAGACCTGTATTGCATATAAATATGGGATAAAATCAAGGGAAATCTTGAGGAATATAGGGATTTCAACATAAAATATAGGATTTTATGTTTTAAAGAGAGGGTAGTTACACCTAAAATTGGTGACTTAAGGAAAATTATTATACAAGAGGCACATAATTATCCCTATTTTGTTCATCCAAGAGGGTTAAAAATGAGAGAACATGAAAAATACCTCTTGGGCCACAATGAAGCAAGACATCACTAGTTTTATTGCAAGTTGTTTAGAATACAAAAAATAAATGCAGAATAGCTAGCTTTGTAGCTCCATCACTCTTTTCTATTGCATCACTTATCTTACTATCACATATATCTCTAATAAATCACCAAGCTACTATCACATATATCTTACTTTAACTTTCACTATCATATTTAGTAATTGAGCTACCATATTTTGGGTTGACATCTTCTATTTGAGTTTCTTTTTCTCTTCAAGATTATTCTTTCCTAGTTTTTGGCATCTCTTCTTTAATAACATTATCTACTTTTTGCCATATCTCTTCTAGTCAAGGTTGGGGTACCCATCCATCTTGTTCACCTAACCATGTGTAACTACAAGCACATTATTCTCCTTTTGTTACTAATTTATTTGAGGCTCTTTAATGTTAATGAAATTGTAATTTTGTGAGTTTCTCAAACTTTTCTTCTTTGGGAAATTTGCCTCCTTGTGACTACTTGATCCATACCAACGACACATCAAGGTATTTTTATTCCTGATGTTGTCTCCAAATGGTGGGTTCTACAAATTGCATGTAAAGTGCACCCACTCTTGGCATCTTCAACACTTATTAATAGGTTTACCTTTTGCATCATACTACAACCGACTCTATCATCATTGTCAATTTCCCTATTGCAATTGTCACCCTCCTTCGCGGTTGTTTTTGTATCCATCGCTTGTTGTTGCTTATCTATTATTTAATTTTATCTATTTTACTTATTGTTTCACCTACAATTTCTAATGTCTCAAGCTTATGTTAAATGAACAATCTCTAATTATATGCCCTTTCACTTCGTATATGTTGCAAAAATCATTCAAGCAAGTAATATTTGCACGTACCTCCATATTACAATCATAGCACAAAATAACCTACCTCTCCTTTTTTAATTTGTATCTCATGTCATTATTTCTAGGTCCTTCCTCATAGCTTGGATTTCCACATGTAAGTTATCACAATCACTATTGGAATTAGATTCCTTATAGTGACTCAAGCTTGCTACCATTTACTTGACTTCACTTTCTAATGTGATATTTTTATTGTATGCTTCTTTTTAAAAAGTTGGTGGTTCAATTGTATGATATTATCATTGTATGGTCCAACTTGTACAATACAACCTATTGTACGATTAATCTCTCATACAATCTATCCTTTGTACGGTTCATCTCTTGTACGGCATAATACGAACATCTTATGGGTAAATCCTCAGGACTCTGTACGATAGCAATTGTATGGTAATCACACATACAATACCATAAATAATGATTAAGTACTAAGTTGACAACACTCGTGTGTTTTCCTTCTTACAATTCCATCATTGTATGGCCTATAATTATTGTAACTACCAAATCCTTAACTGCTACACCCTCATACAATTTGTCTGCATATGGTAATTTTATAGTTTTTTCTACAACATACAAATGCTACAATCCTATGGAAATTCAAAGTGCTAGCATTCCTACCACAAAAGCAATGATTTATACACCTTGCAATACTTAAAGAATACAACTTTTAACACACTCAAAATCACACCCCTAAGAACTAAAAATAATAACAATGGTTGAGTTATATTATTGTTCATTCACTTGCAACCAACAGTATACTCATGAAATTACAATGGTTGTTATGGCTAACAATCATAATGGTCTCAATAGTTTAACAACAATAGTAATATTCTTTATTTACCCAAGCAATTTGCTCTCATATGCTACAACAACTTAACTTAATCATAACTTAGACTTGATAGAGATTTCCTAGAACTAACTGAGACCCAAAATGAAGGGGGGACCTTATGAAGCCTGCCCAAGCCATTCCAAGCGGTTCCTAGATAGTGCAACATTTACAACCGCCACCCCCAAATCCATCGTTGCATGATTGTTTCCATTTTCTAAAGTCTAAATCCACTTTTCATTAATCTCTAATTTCATTTACATTTAATATCCATTTTTCCAACTTTCACTATTAATTTTATTTGACTTTATTTACACTAATTTCATATACATTTTGTCCAATTCATTTTAGCAAAATTACAAGCAAAACTTTATCCAACTTTTTATTTCTTCTTTTTTGGAAATCAATTTTACCTCCTACATTTTTCCTCCCTTGTAAATTAGTTGGTGTCCTTGACAATGCTTGTTACTTTTCCTTATTTGTCTACTTTTGTTGAGATCTAGCCATTGGTGCTCAACCCATATTTGTTATGTAGAGTCACAAAGCTTCTCAATCATCCTTCAATCTCTCCACATATTTTTTAAATGGATAAAATGTAGTCCATAATGATTAGCTTTCTTCTCCATTTTGGCTAATTGCACTATCAACTCCTTTTCTCACTCAGTAGCACTCTTTTCCATTCTCTATTTTAGCTAAACCTCAATCTTAGCTACAATAGCCAATTGTTCACCCCTTTTGGCAATGATTTGATCCTTATGCTCTAACTCCTTTTATTTACCCTCATGCATTTGTGACTTTGTTTCCATTTCTACCTTATAACTTATGATGATCTTATTACACCTTTCTATTTCTCTCTTAGTTGCAACAAATTCATCATCCTTGGCCTTCAATTATATCTTTAGCCTTTAATTGATCCTCATGATTCTACCTTAGGTTGACAATCTCAAACTCAACTTCCTTGTTCATTATTTTTGCTTCCCTTTTCATATTCTCAACTTCTTCCTTCACGGCTTCCATTGTTTTCCACATCGCTTCCATCTCTTCCTCATGCTAGTTAACTTGATCCTCCTTAGATTGTTGAATCTTTTCCAATTCAACTATTAACTAGTTTGTCCAATGAGTCAAGAAATTAATATGCCTATATACTAGTGATGAGGAAATACCAAAAGACAAGGAATTGAAAAAATGAAAGATGTCCATTGTCATACAAAATAGGGCTATTTATAGTCAATTACATTACCCGAAAGGAACATTCTAGGAAGTAAATAATTAAATGCTTAAGGAAAAACCTTCCAAAAAAATCTTACATTATAATGTTGGCCACTTACTAACAAATAGTAGATATTACATTACTAATAAGCATTATTAATCAAAAGAGGTGACCATAGAAACTATTAGTCCCTATAATTCCTCCCCACCATAGAAGATTTGGACTCTAATGCTTGTACAAAATTGGAGGGAGAAATATTAGAGATAGCAAGCAAAGGATCTAGTGAGACTAAAAAGGAAGCTAGTACAAAAGTTGTGTGATGAGCTTGATGTGGTGTTGCCAAAAGTGTGGCGATGTGAGCCAAGATGAAAAGCTAAAATGTTGAAATATTAAAATCCATAAAGAGAGACAAGCCACTAGAGGAAAAAGACAACTTTAATTGTAGTACCCATGTGATATCTAGTGAGAAAAAATTATGTCTTGAAAAACAGTCATTTTTTTTATCATAAATTATCAATCTAGTAAGTTCGTAAACTTACGAGTGTCACACACAGTATATGCCTGCAGTGCGGAGGAATGAATTCGTCTATACCTTATTTAGTTTGGTGGGGGATGTTTAAACATTTGCATTTCATCCAAACTTAGTGTAGAATAAATAAATAAATAAACTAAGATACCAAAAATGAAATGTTGAAAGTAAATGTATAGGAAATTAAATGTGTTGAAAGTAAAACACACAAGTAAAATTAAATAAAGCAATAAATCTACTCTAGTGAAAGCAAATAATAGAACTAAAATAAAATAGGGAAGGACTACTGCAGGGAGTGGGCCCAAGATCCCACAGATAGTCCGCCTAGCTAGCTATATAGAGCTTGCTCAAATAATAGTATTTGCATCCTTAATAATTTAGACAAAGAATGAAATGAAATAATTTCTATGTAAAATTAATCATCCTCTCTTTGAGGGAAGACCTATTCATTTATACAATGCACAGCCTTCCTCTATTACAATTTTAGGCAAGCCTATTTCATACTTGCGGTTACAATAGATATGCAGTGAATATTATAGCCATTCAATTATAATAGTCATGCATTAATTATAATAGCCACACAATAATTTTACCCCTTCGTAGGATAAATCAGTCGTGTTCTATTTTATTAGAATAGAATTATAATCAGGTTGGCAGTAATAAATCCATTTGCGTGGTTACCCATATCGATCGCTGGAAAAATCATTGTTCTAATTTATCAATGAGCGTGAGAAGATAATTCTCACCTTACAAAGTTAACCGGCCAATCGCTTAATAATAGAAGTGCTTTATTTATTTTAATAATACTGCATAATTAAAATATATCTCCTTTGTCTTCACGTGCAACAACCTCCTTAGCCCCTTGGTCAATCGGTCAAAGTTGGCTTGGTCATATTAAGCATATCCAATGTATGGCAGTAAGGCACCTACTTCCTCATCACGATGCCTACCTGTTGACTAGGTCAGAGTAAGGCACCGGAGTAAGGCACCAAAGTAAGGCACTGGAGTAAGGTGCCATAGTAAGGTCCATGCTTGAGTAAGGCACCTACCTGAAGAGTAATATGTCTTCCCAATATGCCTTAGACTCCATGAAGCAGAAGCATGCCAGGTCCAAGTAGGATGTAGACTGGAAAACACCAGATTAGTAAAAAAACCTGTATTTATACACAGTTTTCACTAAAAACACTAGTCAAGCATAATATTGGATTCTCTATCAATTATATGCATAAGTTAAATAAAAATATATTTCTAATGCTAATTAAACCAGTAATGATGCCCCTTAAAAGTGTATATAAAATGAGCATTTCTGGTGCTCATCATCCCCTCATGCCTAAATATTGTCACATCCTCGTGACAACAACCCTCGAAATAATAATAATTTTTTTTAAAATGACCTTCAACATATCTATTTTTCTTCGTTAAAAACTGTTGTTTTTTCATCGAGCGTTGTTTTTCTTCCATTGAGAACTGTTGTTTTGTTTTTTTTCTTCCATTGAGCATTGCTATTTTTCCTCTATTGAGCACTGCTATTTTTTTTCTTTCATTGATCGCTACTATTTTTCTTCCATTGATCACTGCATTGCACTAATTTGGATACATGTTGCCATGTAATTGCAAACCCACTAAAGTCCAAGTGTTGAATTCAGCCGCTTGAAATATTTTATTGTTTTCTTTGGCACTCCACCTTATGGATTTCTCACGATGCAGTAATGAAATAATGTCAAATATATTTAGGTGAATGCCATAGTTTTTATTTTTTTATAATTATTCTAGGGTAATAAAAAAATTTCTTATTTGAGGCATGTCATATGCTTGAACTTTGATGGGATATTTTGACACAGAGAATTTAAGGGGGCATATACTGATATTAGAATAGAAATTATTTTGAAAATAATTGTACACATAATTAACAGAAAACTTAGTACATACCTGGGTGAATTTCACATATTCTGATCTATATGATGTTGGTGGTGTGAAAACGTCTTCATGATGTCTATAATCATGGTGTACTAGAAAATGAGATTGTTGTGATGTTGGTGCATCTGGAGAATTTTATTTTATTTTATTTTTTATTTTTTCTTTGGCTGCCTTCATCATCCACACTACTAATCATCTCCGTTGTTCTTCCTTTGAGCATTGATTTAAAACTACTCCCAAAACATAACCAATAGTGCATATGCTAAAAACTGCGATGGCAGAGGATTTTTTTTTTATGAAAGTAAGTGTTGTATCCTTGATGAAAATAGGTAGGGGAACTTTGTTGCACATACGTACGACCTTCAACCTAAGACCTCTTATAGAAAATAAACCAGAGGTATTAACCTTGATATTCATAGTGGTAGTGCTTAAATACAAGTAGCATAGGCTAGAAATAGACTTAGGAGATATTAGGAAATAATATCCCTTAGCTACGCTAACAACTACGTGTAATAGGTTGCCCCAACGTAAAGGTAGCTAACCACTAACCACTAACATAGTCAAAATGACTACAATGACTAACTAACCCTAGGTAAATAGTAATAGGTAATTACTAGTGGTAAAAAGTAACAAGCTACTTTTTACCATGCGGTAAATCAAATCTACTTTGGTGAATATTACAAATTACCTAAATGAGGTAATAATCATAGTTACTAACATAGTAACTCTAACATCCCCCCTTATTACATTATTTTGGTAATGTATATAACTGTCCCAATACAATGAGAAAGATGTTGATCTGCTGGTTCTTGCTCTATCACAATGCTCTGGCTACTCCTAAGCAAAAAGTGGGTCATTGCTCACTTTGTCTTCACACCAACGAATGTCCTTATAGTAATCTCATCATCCAATAGAATTGCATGGGTAACCAACCATTGTAATCGCTAGGTGTAGTATAATAGATCACTTCATACGAGGTTCATTCAGTTTACAATATGAGTTTGCAAAAGGTAAGGTAGCTAAGGTGTCGGTCATTGCCAAAAATGCACCCTTATAAGTTCCTCCCTTCTTGTTGCAAAACATGTAATTAATTTCTAAAAGAAGTATGACTAAGGTGTCGGTCGCTGCCAAAAATGCACCCTTATAAGTCTTCTTCCCTTTTTACAAAAATTTATGAAGAAAAGAAAGTATATCCCCCCTTAATTGCAAAAGATGTGCAACTTAAGAAGCTTTGTGAAGGATTTTACAAATATTGCCTCCTAGGCAATTTTACACTAGAAAATTCCCTCCTTTTGTTATAAGTACTTCAAACATTGAGAGTTTGCTATTTATGAAGCTTAAAAGAGGTACAATCACCCCTTATTGCAAGTACTTCAAACAAAAACTTATGCTATTTATGAAGCCTAAAAAAAGAGAGAGGAAATGGTGGCTGTCCAAGGTGACAAATGTGTTTTCCCTCTACAATATTGTCTTAGCCATGAGCACTCTATGTGCTCTCTTTGAACCAGAATAAGAATAAAAATGAGACACTTCACTAGAAACATAGCTTCTGTGATGTGCCTTTGCCATTTTAGTTTTTCTTGTTTTGAAACCAACACTGAATGGTGTCTTGGTTGTCATTTTTACAATTTGTGCAAAACTATGCTTTCTAGGCAATTTTATCAAAAAGTTCACCAAATCATCCTTCCTTATTGCAAGTACTTAAATCATGGTTGCTATTATGAAGTCTAAAATAAAAGGTATAATTTTTATGGCTTCTACTTTTATGATTTCCTTTACAAGTTTTATTTTCCTTTTGTCAAAAATTTGTGTTTTGAAGGAAGAAGGGAATTACCCCCCCTTAGTGCAAAGGATTGCAACTTTTAAGGTTCTTTATTTTCAAAAACTTGTTCTTTCTTTTGATATACCCTAAAAGAGTACCAAAATATAATTCACTCAAAAAGATATTTAATGGCCCCTGCCTAAACACCCTTAAATAAGGATGATCAGTTTGAGGAGTTTAAGCCAAACAAATAAGAGTGAATTAGGGGTCTTTGTTTTAGGAGATAATATCAAGTGTAATTGGCTTTAAATCTGTGCAATGGTTAACACAAATTTATTAGTGAAATTTTTGGGTATGGAGTGTTCTTGATTCTATGACTTATAATTGCAAAAGAAATAATGCAATAATCAAACAAGAATGCCCACAAAATTTTTATCACCTAGGTGTCGGATGCAACCGAAAATGCACCTAATTTACCAATAAAGGTGTCGAGTAAAATCAAAAATGCACCTTTTAATTTTTGCAACAAAATATGAATGTGTTTTGTGCAAAAAATTGATATGTTTTTGTCTCCTCATTGTCTTACAATTTTGCAAATAATGTGATAATAAAAAATTGCCTATGTTTTCTAATTTTGCAAAATAAACAAGTTTGATTTGTTTTAAGTGCCCCTCACTTTTGTGTTACAAATTTGCAAAAGGACTACAATTTCTTGTATTCCCCCCTTTGTTTTGAAAATTTAAAATATAGCACTCCTTTCAAGACAAGTCGACACACGACCCATGTTTGAAAGGCTTCCAGATGGTTTTTATGAGCCCAAGGTTACAATTTCTTCTCAATTTTGCAAAAAATAGAATCAACTTTATTGATGTTGTCCTCCTTTGAATTTTGCAATTTTAACAAGGGGAGAAGAATGGAGGGTTAACTAAATTTACAAAATGATAGGTGTTCTTCCTTGTCTTATATCTCCCTTTGTGGAGAAAACAAAAACACCTTTTGATTTGAAAAGTTGCAAAATAACCCTATTTATTTAATTTTAATTTGAAAATTTTTTAAAAAGTTAATTAAAACATTTTAATTAATAATAAAAATAAAATACATGTTTTAAATAAATCAATTTAAAGTTTTAAAAGAAATTGATTTAAAAAATAAAACATTATTTAAATTTAAATTATTAAAAAAAATATTAAAACAAAAATTTTAATTAAATAACTATATGCAAAATAAAATAAAAAAATTTAAGTTTTACCTTGGAGCCCTTATGCGCTCGTTTAATAAAAAAATAAAGGCACTTAGGCCTCGACGGGAGTCTAACTCCCGACCTCCCGACCTCCCGTCGGGAGCCTTACCGCGGGTTGCTGCACCGATCGAGCTACAATGCCCGATGGAGATCAATGGAAGGCAACTTCAATTTGAAGCTTACCTTCCATGCGACGGAAAATAAAAAAATATGGGACTTTTAGTCCCACATTTATCCCACGATGGAGGAGAAGTGGTATAAAACCAATTCTTCCCCCATGTATTGTCGATTGCCTTTGAGCAGTCTAGTTTATCTACCTTTTGTCACGTAAACCGGTGAGCCTTCTCTTTGTGCCATGTGTAACATGC